>JAEIFO010001449.1:0-48630 GCA_018903695.1 Zaprionus gabonicus | reverse complement strand
GTGCATAGCCTTTGTCTAGCCTGTGCATAGCCTGTGTCTAGCCTGTGCCCTAGCCAGTGTATAGCCTCTCTCTGGTGTCTAGCCTGTGCCTAGCCTGTGACTGGCCTGTGCCTAGCCAGTGTCTAGCCTGTGTCTAGCCTGTGCCTAGCCTGTGACTGGCCTGTGCCTAGCCAGTGTCTAGCCTGTGTCTAGCCTGTGCTTTGCCTGTGAGGCATGTGCATAGCCTGTGCCTAGCCAGTGTCTAGCCAGTGCCTAGCCTGTGTCTAGCCTGTGTCTAGCCTGTGTCTAGCCTGTGTCTAGCCTGTGCCTAGCCTGTGCCTAGCCAGTGTCTAGCCTGTGTCTAGCCTGTGTCTAGTCTGTGTCTAGCCGGTGTCTAGCCGGTTTCTTGCCTGTGCCTAGCCTGTGCCTAGCCTGTGACTGGCCTGTGCCTAGCCAGTGTCTGGCCAGTGCCTAGCCTGTGCCTAGCCTGTGCCTAGCCTGTGTCTAGCCTGTGTCTAGCCTGCGTCTAGCCTGTGCCTCGCCTGTAACTGGCATGTGCATAGCTTGTGCCTAGCCAGTGTCTAGCCTGTGTCTAGCCTGTGCCTAGCCTGTGTCTAGCCTGTGTCTAGCCTGTGCATTGCCTGTGACTGGCATGTGCATAGCCTGTGCCTAGCCAGTGTCTAGCCTGTGTCTAGCCTGTGCCTTGCCTGAGACTGGCATGTGCATAGCGTGTGCCTAGCCAGTGTCTAGCCAGTGCCTAGCCTGTGCCTAGCCAGTGTCTAGTCTTTGTCTAGCCTGTGTCTAGCCTGTGTCTAGCCTGTGCCTTGCCTGTGACTGGCATGTGCATAGCCTGTGCCTAGCCAGTGTCTAGCCTGTGTCTAGCCTGTGCCTTGCCTGAGACTGGCATGTGCATAGCGTGTGCCTAGCCAGTGTCTAGCCTGTGTCTAGCCTGTGCCTTGCCTGAGACTGGCATGTGCATAGCCTGTGCCTAGCCAGTGTCTAGCCTGTGTCTAGCCTGTGCCTAGCCTGTGTCTAGCCTGTGCCTTGCCTGTGACTGGCATGTGCATAGCCTGTGCCTAGCCAGTGTCTAGCCTGTGTCTAGCGTGTGCCTTGCCTGAGACTATCATGCGCATAGCGTGTGCCTAGCCAGTGTCTAGCCAGTGCCTAGCCTGTGCCTAGCCTGTGCCTAGCCTGTGTCTAGCCTGTGCCTTGCCTGTGACTGGCATGTGCATAGCCTGTGCCTAGCCAGTGTCTAGCCTGTGTCTAGCCTGTGCCTTGCCTGAGACTTGCATGTGCATAGCGTGTGCCTAGCCAGTGTCTAGCCAGTGCCTAGCCTGTGCCTAGCTTGTGTCTAGCCTTTGTCTAGCCAGTGCCTAGCCTGTGCCTAGCCAGTGCCTAGCCTGTGCCTAGCCTGTGCCTAGCCTGTGCCTAGCCTGTGCCTAGCCTGTGCCTAGCCTGTGCCTAGCCTGTGCCTAGCCTGTGCCTAGCCTGTGTCTAGCCTGTGTCTAGCCTGTGCCTTGCCTGTGACTGGCATGTGCATAGCCTATGCCTAGCCAGTGTTTAGCCTGTGTCTAGCCTGTGCCTTGCCTGAGACAGGCATGTGCATAGCGTGTGCCTAGGCTATGCCTAGCCTGTGTCTAGCCGGTGTCTAGCCTGTGCCTAGCCTGTGACTGGCCTGTGCCTAGCCAGTGTCTAGCCTGTGTCTAGCCTGTGCCTAGCCTGTGACTGGCCTGTGCCTAGCCAGTGTCTAGCCTGTGTCTAGCCTGTGCTTTGCCTGTGACTGGCATGTGCATAGCCTGTGCCTAGCCAGTGTCTAGCCAGTGCCTAGCCTGTGTCTAGCCTGTGTCTAGCCTGTGTCTAGCCTGTGTCTAGCCTGTGTCTAGCCTGTGCCTAGCCAGTGTCTAGCCTGTGTCTAGCCTGTGTCTAGTCTGTGTCTAGCCGGTGTCTAGCCGGTTTCTTGCCTGTGCCTAGCCTGTGCCTAGCCTGTGACTGGCCTGTGCCTAGCCAGTGTCTGGCCAGTGCCTAGCCTGTGCCTAGCCTGTGCCTAGCCTGTGTCTAGCCTGTGTCTAGCCTGCGTCTAGCCTGTGCCTCGCCTGTAACTGGCATGTGCATAGCTTGTGCCTAGCCAGTGTCTAGCCTGTGTCTAGCCTGTGCCTAGCCTGTGTCTAGCCTGTGTCTAGCCTGTGCATTGCCTGTGACTGGCATGTGCATAGCCTGTGCCTAGCCAGTGTCTAGCCTGTGTCTAGCCTGTGCCTTGCCTGAGACTGGCATGTGCATAGCGTGTGCCTAGCCAGTGTCTAGCCAGTGCCTAGCCTGTGCCTAGCCAGTGTCTAGCCTTTGTCTAGCCTGTGTCTAGCCTGTGTCTAGCCTGTGCCTTGCCTGTGACTGGCATGTGCATAGCCTGTGCCTAGCCAGTGTCTAGCCTGTGTCTAGCCTGTGCCTTGCCTGAGACTGGCATGTGCATAGCGTGTGCCTAGCCAGTGTCTAGCCTGTGTCTAGCCTGTGCCTTGCCTGAGACTGGCATGTGCATAGCCTGTGCCTAGCCAGTGTCTAGCCTGTGTCTAGCCTGTGCCTAGCCTGTGTCTAGCCTGTGCCTTGCCTGTGACTGGCATGTGCATAGCCTGTGCCTAGCCAGTGTCTAGCCTGTGTCTAGCGTGTGCCTTGCCTGAGACTATCATGCGCATAGCGTGTGCCTAGCCAGTGTCTAGCCAGTGCCTAGCCTGTGCCTAGCCTGTGCCTAGCCTGTGTCTAGCCTGTGCCTTGCCTGTGACTGGCATGTGCATAGCCTGTGCCTAGCCAGTGTCTAGCCTGTGTCTAGCCTGTGCCTTGCCTGAGACTTGCATGTGCATAGCGTGTGCCTAGCCAGTGTCTAGCCAGTGCCTAGCCTGTGCCTAGCTTGTGTCTAGCCTTTGTCTAGCCAGTGCCTAGCCTGTGCCTAGCCAGTGCCTAGCCTGTGCCTAGCCTGTGCCTAGCCTGTGCCTAGCCTGTGCCTAGCCTGTGCCTAGCCTGTGCCTAGCCTGTGTCTAGCCTGTGTCTAGCCTGTGCCTTGCCTGTGACTGGCATGTGCATAGCCTATGCCTAGCCAGTGTTTAGCCTGTGTATAGCCTGTGCCTTGCCTGAGACAGGCATGTGCATAGCGTGTGCCTAGGCTATGCCTAGCCTGTGTCTAGCCTGTGTCTAGCCTGTGCCTAGCCAGTGTCTAGCCTTTGTCTAGCCTGTGCATAGCCTGTGTCTAGCCTGTGCCTAGCCAGTGTATAGCCTCTGTCTAGCCTGTGTCTAGTCAGTGTCTAGCCGGTGTCTAGCCGGTGTCTAGCCTGCGCCTAGCCTGTGCCTAGCCTGTGACTGGCCTGTGCCTAGCCTATGACTAGCTTGTGCCTAGCCAGTGCCTAGCCTGTGCCTAGCCTGTGCCTAGCCTGTGGCTAGCCTGTGCCTAGCCTATGCCTAGCCTGTGTCTAGCCTGTGTCTAGCCTGTGTCTAGCCTGTGTCCAGCCTGTGTCTAGCCTGTGTCTAGCCTGTGTCTAGCCTGTGTCCAGCCTGTGTCTAGCCTGTGTCTAGCCTGTGTCTAGCCTGTGTCTAGCCTTTGTCTAGCCTGTGCCTAGCCTGTGTCTAGCCTGTGTCTAGCCTGTGTCTAGCCTGTGTCTAGCCTGTGTCTAGCCTGTTTCTAGCCTGTGTCTAGCCTGTGTCTAGCCTGTGTCTAGCCTGTGTCTAGCCTGTGTCTAGCCTGTGTCTAGCCTGTGCCTAGCCTGTGTCTAGCCTGTGTCTAGCCTGTGTCTAGCCTGTGTCTAGCCTGTGTCTAGCCTGTGTCTAGCCTGTGTCTAGCGTGTGTCTAGCCTGTGTCTAGCCTGTGTCCAGCCTGTGTCTAGCCTGTGCCTAGCCAGTGTCTAGCCTGTGCCTAGCCAGTTTCTAGCCTGTGCCCAGCCAGTGTCTAGCCTGTGTCTAGCCTGTGCCTAGCCAGTTTCTAGCCTGTGTCTAGCCTGAGCTTAGCCAGTGTCTAGTCTGTGCCAAGCCAGTGTCTAGCCTGTGCCTAGCCAGTGTCTGGCCTGTGTCTAGCCTGTGCCTTGCCTGTGACTGGCATGTGCATAGCCTGTGCCTAGCCAGTGTCTAGCCTGAGTCTAGCCTGTGCCTTGCCTGTGACTGGCATGTGCATAGCCTATGCCTAGCCAGTGTCTAGCCTGTGTCTAGCCTGTGCCTTGCCTGAGACAGGCATGTGCATAGCGTGTGCCTAGGCAGTGTCTAGCCAGTGCCTAGCCTGTGCCTAGCCAGTGTCTAGCCTTTGTCTAGCCTGTGCATAGCCTGTGTCTAGCCTGTGCCTAGCCAGTGTATAGCCCCTGACTAGCGTGTGTCTAGTCAGTGTCTAGCCGGTGTCTAGCCTGTGCCTAGCCAGTGTCTAGCCTGTGTCTAGCCTGTGTCTAGCCTGTGCCTTGCCAGTGCCTAGCCTGTGTCTAGCCTGTGTCTAGCCTGTGTCTAGCCTGTGTCCAGCCTGTGTCTAGCCTGTGTCTAGCCTGTGTCTAGCCTGTGTCTAGCCTTTGTCTAGCCTGTGCCTAGCCTGTGTCTAGCCTGTGGCTAGCCTGTGGCTAGCCTGTGACTGGCCTGTGCCTAGCCTGTGACTAGCCAGTGCCTAGCCAGTGCCTAGCCAGTGCCTAGCCTGTGCCTAGCCTGTGCCTAGCCTGTGCCTAGCCTGTGCCTAGCCTGTGGCTAGCCTGTGCCTAGCCTGTGTCTAGCCTGTGTCTAGCCTGTGTCTAGCCTGTGTCCAGCCTGTGTCTAGCCTGTGTCTAGCCTGTGTCTAGCCTGTGTCTAGCCTGTGTCTAGCCTGTGTCTAGCCTTTGTCTAGCCTGTGGTTAGCCTGTGTCTAGCATGTGTCTAGCCTGTGTCTAGCCTGTGTCTAGCCTGTGTCTAGCCTGTGTCTAGCCTGTGCCTAGCCAGTGTCTAGCCTGTGTCTAGCCTGTGTCTTGCCTGTGTCTGGCATGTGACTGGCATGTGCATAGCCTGTGCCTTGCCAGTATCTAGCCTGTGTCTAGCCTGTGCCTTGCCTGAGACTTGCATGTGCATAGCGTGTGCCTAGCCAGTGTCTAGCCTGTGTCTAGCCTGTGCCTTGCCAGACAAATGCATGTGCATAGCGTGTGCCTAGCCAGTGTCTAGCCAGTGCCTAGCCTGTGCCTAGCCTGTGCCTAGCCTGTGTCTAGCCTGTGTCTAGCCTGTGCCTTGCCTGTGACTGGCATGTGCATAGCCTGTGCCTAGCCAGTGTCTAGCCTGTGTCTAGCCTGTGCCTTGCCTGAGACAGGCATGTGCATAGCGTGTGCCTAGCCAGTGTCTAGCCAGTGCCTAGTCTGTGCCTAGCCTGTGCCTAGCCTGTGTCTAGCCTTTGTCTAGCCTGTGCCCTGCCTGTGACTGGCATGTGCATAGCCTGTGCCTAGCCTGTGTCTAGCCTGTGCCTTGCCTGAGACAGGCATGTGCATAGCGTGTGCCTAGCCAGTGTATAGCCAGTGCCTAGCCTGTGCCTAGCCATTGTCTAGCCTTTGTCTAGCCTGTGCATAGCCTGTGTCTAGCCTGTGCCTAGCCAGTGTATAGCCTCTGTCTAGCCTGTGTCTAGTCTGTGCCTAGCCTGTGACTGGCCTTTGCCTAGCCTGTGCCTAGCTTGTGCCTAGCCTGTGCCTAGCCTGTGCCTAGCCTGTGGCTAGCCTGTGCCTAGCCTATACCTAACCTGTGTCTAGCCTGTGTCTAGCCTGTGCCTAGCCTGTGTCTAGCCTGTGCCTAGCCTGTGCCTAGCCAGTGTATAGCCTCTGTCTAGCCTGTGCCTAGCCTGTGTCTAGCCTGTGTCTAGCCTGTGCCTTGCCTGTGACTGGCATGTGCATAGCCTGTGCCTAGCCAGTGTCTAGCCTGTGTCTAGCCTGAGCCTTGCCTGAGACAGGCATGTGCATAGCGTGTGCCTAGCCAGTGTCTAGCCAGTGCCTAGTCTGTGCCTAGCCTGTGCCTAGCCTGTGTCTAGCCTGTGTCTAGCCTGTGCCTTGCCTGTGACTGGCATGTGCATAGCCTGTGCCTAGCCTGTGTCTAGCCTGTGCCTTGCCTGAGACAGGCATGTGCATAGCGTGTGCCTAGCCAGTGTATAGCCAGTGCCTAGCCTGTGTCCAGCCGGTGTCTAGCCTGTGCCTAGCCTGTGAATAGCCTGTGACTGGCCTGTGCCTAGCCTGTGCCTAGCTTGTGCCTAGCCTGTGCCTAGCCTGTGCCTAGCCTGTGGCTAGCCTGTGCCTAGCCTATACCTAACCTGTGTCTAGCCTGTGTCTAGCCTGTGCCTAGCCTGTGTCTAGCCTGTGCCTAGCCTGTGCCTAGCCAGTGTATAGCCTCTGTCTAGCCTGTGTCTAGTCTGTGTCTAGCCGGTGTCCAGCCGGTGTCTAGCCTGTGCCTAGCCTGTGTCTAGCCTGTGCCTAGCCAGTGTCTAGCCTGTGTCTAGCCTGTGCTTTGCCTGTGACTGGCATGTGCATAGCCTGTGCCTAGCCAGTGCCTAGCCTAGGTCTAGCCTGTGTCTAGCTTGTGCCTTGCCTGTGACTGGCATGTGCATAGCCTGTGCCTAGCCAGTGTCTAGCCTGTGTCTAGCCTGTGCCTTGCCTGAGACAGGCATGTGCATAGCGTGTCCCTAGCCAGTGTCTAGCCAGTGCCTAGCCTGTGCCTAGCCAGTGTCAAGCCTTTGTCTAGCCTGTGCAGAGCCTGTGTCTAGCCTGTGCCTAGCCAGTGTATAGCCTCTGTCTAGCCTGTGTCTAGTCTGTGTCTAGCCGGTGTCTATCCGGTGTCTAGCCTGTGCCTAGCGTGTGCCTAGCCTGTGACTGGCCTGTGCCTAGCCTGTGACTAGCTTGTGCCTAGCCTGTGCCTAGCCTGTGCCTAGCCTCTGCCTAGCCTGTACCTAGCCTGTACCTAGCCTATGCCTAGCCTGTGTCTAGCCTGTGTCTAGCTTGTGTCTAGCCTGTGTCTAGCCTTTGTCTAGCCTGTGTCTAGCCTGTGTCAAGCCTGTGTCTAGCCTGTGTCTAGCCTGTGTCTAGCCTGTGTCTAGCCTGTGTCTAGCCTGTGTCTAGCCTGTGTCTAGCCTGTGTCTAGCCTGTGTCTAGCCTGTTTCTAGCCTGTGTCTAGCCTGTGTCTAGCCTGTGTCTAGCTTGTGTCTAGCCTGTGTCTAGCCTGTGTCTAGCTTGTGTCTAGCCTGTGTCTAGCCTGTGTCTAGCCTGTGTCTAGCCTGTGTCTAGCCTGTGTCTAGCCTGTGTCTAGCCTGTGCCTAGCCTGTGTCTAGCCTGTGTCTAGCTTGTGCATAGCCTGTGCCTTGCCTGTGCCTTGCCTGTGTCTGGCATGTGACTGGCATGTGCATAGCCTGTGCCTTGCCTGTGTCTGGCATGTGACTGGCATGTGCATAGCCTGTGCCTAGCCAGTGTCTAGCCTGTGCCTTGCCTGAGACTGGCATGTGCATAGCGTGTGCCTAGCCAGTGTCTAGCCTGTGCCTTGCCTGAGACTGGCATGTGCATAGCGTGTGCCTAGCCAGTGTCTAGCCAGTGCCTAGCCTGTGCCTAGCCTGTGCCTAGCCTGTGCCTAGCCTGTGCCTAGCCTGTGCCTAGCCTGTGTCTTGCCTGTGTCTAGCCTGTTCCTTGCCTGTGACTGGCATGTGCATAGCCTGTGCCTTGCCTGTGCCTTGCCTGTGTCTGGCATGTGACTGGCATGTGCATAGCCTGTGCCTAGCCAGTGTCTAGCCTGTGCCTTGCCTGAGACTGGCATGTGCATAGCGTGTGCCTAGCCAGTGTCTAGCCTGTGCCTTGCCTGAGACTGGCATGTGCATAGCGTGTGCCTAGCCAGTGTCTAGCCAGTGCCTAGCCTGTGCCTAGCCTGTGCCTAGACTGTGCCTAGCCTGTGCCTAGCCTGTGTCTAGCCTGTGTCTAGCCTGTGCCTTGCCTGAGACTGGCATGTGCATAGCGTGTGCCTAGCCAAGGTCTAGCCAGTGCCTAGCATGTGCCTAGCCAGTGTCTAGCCTTTGTCTAGCCAGTGCCTAGCCTGTGCCTAGCCTGTGCCTAGCCTGTGTCTAGCCTGTGTCTAGCCTGAGCCTTGCCTGTGACTGGCATGTGCATAGCCTATGCCTAGCCAGTGCCTAGTCTGTGTCTAGCCTGTGCCTTGCCTGAGACTGGCATGTGCATAGCGTGTGCCTAGCCAGTGTCTAGCCAGTGCCTAGTCTGTGCCTAGCCTGTGCTTAGCCTGTGTATAGCCTGTGTCTAGCCTGTGTCTAGCTTGTGCCTTGCCTGTGACTGGCATGTGCATAGCCTGTGCATAGCGTGTGCCTAGCCAGTGTCTAGCCAGTGCCTAGCCTGTGCCTAGCCAGTGTCAAGCCTTTGTCTAGCCTGTGCATAGCCTGTGTCTAGCCTGTGCCTAGCCAGTGTATAGCCTCTGTCTAGCCTGTGTCTAGTCTGTGTCTAGCCGGTATCTATCCGGTGTCTAGCCTGTGCCTAGCCTGTGCCTAGCCTGTGCCTAGCCTATGACTGGCCTGTGCCTAGCCTTGGACTAGCTTGTGCCTAGCCAGTGCCTAGCCTGTGCCTAGCCTGTGCCTAGCCTCTGCCTAGCCTGTACCTAGCCTATGCCTAGCCTGTGTCTAGCCTGTGTCTAGCTTGTGTCTAGCCTGTGTCTAGCCTTTGTCTAGCCTGTGTCTAGCCTGTGTCTAGCCTGTGTCTAGCCTGTGTCTAGCCTGTGTCTAGCCTGTGTCTAGCCTGTGTCTAGCCTGTGTCTAGCCTGTGTCTAGCCTGTTACTAGCCTGTGTCTAGCCTGTGTCTAGCCTGTGTCTAGCTTGTGTCTAGCCTGTGTCTAGCCTGTTTCTAGCTTGTGTCTAGCCGGTGTCTAGCCTGTGTCTAGCCAGTGTCTAGCCTTTGTCTAGCCTGTGCATAGCCTGTGTCTAACCTGTGCCTAGCCAGTGTATAGCCTCTGTCTAGCCTGTGCCTAGCCAGTGTCTAGCCTGTGTCAAGCATGTGCCTAGCCTGTGTCTAGCCTGTGTCTAGCCTGTGCCTTGCCTGTGACTGGCATGTGCATAGCCTGTGCCTAGCCAGTGTCTAGCCTGTGTCTAGCCTGTGCCTTGCCTGAGACTGGCATGTGCATAGCGTGTGCCTAGCCAGTGTCTAGCCAGTGCCTAGCCTGTGCCTAGCCTGTGCCTAGACTGTGCCTAGCCTGTGCCTAGCCTGTGTCTAGCCTGTGTCTAGCCTGTGCCTTGCCTGAAACTGGCATGTGCATAGCGTGTGCCTAGCCAGTGTCTAGCCAGTGCCTAGCCTGTGCCTAGCCAGTGTCTAGCCTTTGTCTAGCCAGTGCCTAGCCTGTGCCTAGCCTGTGCCTAGCCTGTGTCTAGCCTGTGCCTTGCCTGTGACTGGCATGTGCATAGCCTATGCCTAGCCAGTGTCTAGCCTGTGTCTAGCCTGTGCCTTGCCTGAGACAGGCATGTGCATAGCGTGTGCCTAGGCAGTGTCTAGCCAGTGCCTAGCCTGTGCCTAGCCAGTGTCTAGCCTTTGTCTAGCCTGTGCATAGCCTGTGTCTAACCTGTGCCTAGCCAGTGTATAGCCTCTGTCTAGCCTGTGTCTAGTCAGTGTCTAGCCGGTGTCTAGCCTGTGTCTAGCCAGTGTCTAGCCTGTGTCTAGCCTGTGCCTTGCCAGTGCCTAGCCTGTGCCTAGCCTGTGTCTAGCCTGTGTCCAGCCTGTGTCTAGCCTGTGCCTAGCCTGTGTCTAGCCTGTGCCTAGCCTGTGGCTAGCCTGTGACTGGCCTGTTCCTAGCCTGTGACTAGCTTGTGCCTAGCCAGTGCCTAGCCAGTGCCTAGCCAGTGCCTAGCCAGTGCCTAGCCAGTGCCTAGCCAGTGCCTAGCCAGTGCCTAGCCAGTGCCTAGCCTGTGCCTAGCCTGTGTCTAGCCTGTGTCTAGCCTGTGTCTAGCCTGTGTCCAGCCTGTGTCTAGCCTGTGTCCAGCCTGTGTCTAGCCTCTGTCTAGCCTGTGTCCAGCCTGTGTCTAGCCTGTGTCCAGCCTGTGTCTAGCCTCTGTCCAGCCTGTGTCTAGCCTGTGTCTAGCTTGTGTCTAGCCTGTGTCTAGCCTTTGTCTAGCCTGTGCCTAGCCTGTGTCTAGCCTGTGTCTAGCCTGTGTCTAGCCTGTGTCTAGCCTGTTTCTAGCCTGTGTCTAGCCTGTGTCTAGCCTGTGTCTAGCTTGTGTCTAGCCTGTGTCTAGCCTGTTTCTAGCCTGTGCCTAGCCTGTGTCTAGCCTGTGCCTAGCCAGTGTCTAGCCTGTGTCTAGCCTTTGTCTAGCCAGTGCCTAGCCTGTGCCTAGCCTGTGCCTAGCCTGTGTCTAGCCTGTGCCTTGCCTGTGACTGGCATGTGCATAGCCTGTGCCTAGCCAGTGTTTAGCCTGTGTCTAGCCTGTGCCTTGCCTGTGACTGGCATGTGCATAGCCTGTGCCTAGCCAGTGTCTAGCCTGTGTCTAGGCTGTGCCTTGCCTGAGACTGGCATGTGCATAGCGTGTGCCTAGTCAGTGTCTAGCCAGTGCCTAGCCTGTGCCTAGCCTGTGCCTAGCCTGTGCCTAGCCTGTGCCTAGCCTGTGCCTAGCCTGTGCCTAGCCTGTGCCTAGCCTGTGTCTTGCCTGTGTCTAGCCTGTTCCTTGCCTGTGACTGGCATGTGCATAGCCTGTGCCTTGCCTGTGCCTTGCCTGTGTCTGGCATGTGACTGGCATGTGCATAGCCTGTGCCTAGCCAGTGTCTAGCCTGTGCCTTGCCTGAGACTGGCATGTGCATAGCGTGTGCCTAGCCAGTGTCTAGCCTGTGCCTTGCCTGAGACTGGCATGTGCATAGCGTGTGCCTAGCCAGTGTCTAGCCAGTGCCTAGCCTGTGCCTAGACTGTGCCTAGCCTGTGCCTAGCCTGTGTCTAGCCTGTGTCTAGCCTGTGCCTTGCCTGAGACTGGCATGTGCATAGCGTGTGCCTAGCCAAGGTCTAGCCAGTGCCTAGCATGTGCCTAGCCAGTGTCTAGCCTTTGTCTAGCCAGTGCCTAGCCTGTGCCTAGCCTGTGCCTAGCCTGTGTCTAGCCTGTGTCTAGCCTGAGCCTTGCCTGTGACTGGCATGTGCATAGCCTATGCCTAGCCAGTGCCTAGCCTGTGTCTAGCCTGTGCCTTGCCTGAGACTGGCATGTGCATAGCGTGTGCCTAGCCAGTGTCTAGCCAGTGCCTAGTCTGTGCCTAGCCTGTGCTTAGCCTGTGTATAGCCTGTGTCTAGCCTGTGTCTAGCTTGTGCCTTGCCTGTGACTGGCATGTGCATAGCCTGTGCATAGCGTGTGCCTAGCCAGTGTCTAGCCAGTGCCTAGCCTGTGCCTAGCCAGTGTCAAGCCTTTGTCTAGCCTGTGCATAGCCTGTGTCTAGCCTGTGCCTAGCCAGTGTATAGCCTCTGTCTAGCCTGTGTCTAGTCTGTGTCTAGCCGGTGTCTATCCGGTGTCTAGCCTGTGCCTAGCCTGTGCCTAGCCTATGACTGGCCTGTGCCTAGCCTTGGACTAGCTTGTGCCTAGCCAGTGCCTAGCCTGTGCCTAGCCTGTGCCTAGCCTCTGCCTAGCCTGTACCTAGCCTATGCCTAGCCTGTGTCTAGCCTGTGTCTAGCTTGTGTCTAGCCTGTGTCTAGCCTTTGTCTAGCCTGTGTCTAGCCTGTGTCTAGCCTGTGTCTAGCCTGTGTCTAGCCTGTGTCTAGCCTGTGTCTAGCCTGTGTCTAGCCTGTGTCTAGCCTGTTACTAGCCTGTGTCTAGCCTGTGTCTAGCCTGTGTCTAGCTTGTGTCTAGCCTGTGTCTAGCCTGTTTCTAGCTTGTGTCTAGCCGGTGTCTAGCCTGTGTCTAGCCAGTGTCTAGCCTTTGTCTAGCCTGTGCATAGCCTGTGTCTAACCTGTGCCTAGCCAGTGTATAGCCTCTGTCTAGCCTGTGCCTAACCAGTGTCTAGCCTGTGTCAAGCATGTGCCTAGCCTGTGTCTAGCCTGTGTCTAGCCTGTGCCTTGCCTGTGACTGGCATGTGCATAGCCTGTGCCTAGCCAGTGTCTAGCCTGTGTCTAGCCTGTGCCTTGCCTGAGACTGGCATGTGCATAGCGTGTGCCTAGCCAGTGTCTAGCCAGTGCCTAGCCTGTGCCTAGCCTGTGCCTAGACTGTGCCTAGCCTGTGCCTAGCCTGTGTCTAGCCTGTGTCTAGCCTGTGCCTTGCCTGAAACTGGCATGTGCATAGCGTGTGCCTAGCCAGTGTCTAGCCAGTGCCTAGCCTGTGCCTAGCCAGTGTCTAGCCTTTGTCTAGCCAGTGCCTAGCCTGTGCCTAGCCTGTGCCTAGCCTGTGCCTAGCCTGTGTCTAGCCTGTGTCTAGCCTGTGCCTTGCCTGTGACTGGCATGTGCATAGCCTATGCCTAGCCAGTGTCTAGCCTGTGTCTAGCCTGTGCCTTGCCTGAGACAGGCATGTGCATAGCGTGTGCCTAGGCAGTGTTTAGCCAGTGCCTAGCCTGTGCCTAGCCAGTGTCTAGCCTTTGTCTAGCCTGTGCATAGCCTGTGTCTAACCTGTGCCTAGCCAGTGTATAGCCTATGTCTAGCCTGTGTCTAGTCAGTGTCTAGCCGGTGTCTAGCCTGTGCCTAGCCAGTGTCTAGCCTGTGTCTAGCCTGTGCCTTGCCAGTGCCTAGCCTGTGCCTAGCCTGTGTCTAGCCTGTGTCCAGCCTGTGTCTAGCCTGTGCCTAGCCTGTGTCTAGCCTGTGCCTAGCCTGTGGCTAGCCTGTGACTGGCCTGTTCCTAGCCTGTGACTAGCTTGTGCCTAGCCAGTGCCTAGCCAGTGCCTAGCCAGTGCCTAGCCAGTGCCTAGCCAGTGCCTAGCCTGTGCCTAGCCTGTGTCTAGCCTGTGTCTAGCCTGTGTCTAGCCTGTGTCCAGCCTGTGTCTAGCCTGTGTCCAGCCTGTGTCTAGCCTCTGTCTAGCCTGTGTCCAGCCTGTGTCTAGCCTGTGTCCAGCCTGTGTCTAGCCTCTGTCCAGCCTGTGTCTAGCCTGTGTCTAGCTTGTGTCTAGCCTGTGTCTAGCCTTTGTCTAGCCTGTGCCTAGCCTGTGTCTAGCCTGTGTCTAGCCTGTGTCTAGCCTGTGTCTAGCCTGTTTCTAGCCTGTGTCTAGCCTGTGTCTAGCCTGTGTCTAGCTTGTGTCTAGCCTGTGTCTAGCCTGTTTCTAGCCTGTGCCTAGCCTGTGTCTAGCCTGTGCCTAGCCAGTGTCTAGCCTGTGTCTAGCCTGTGTCTAGCCTGTGTCTAGCCTGTGTCTAGCCTGTGTCTAGCCTGTGTCTAGCCTGTGTCTAGCCTGTGTCTAGCCTGTGTCTAGCCTGTGTCTAGCCTGTGTCTAGCCTGTGCCTAGCCAGTGTCTAGCCTGTGTCTAGCCTGTGCCTTGCCTGTGTCTGGCATGTGACTGGCATGTGCAAAGCCTGTGCCTAGCCAGTATCTAGCCTGTGTCTGGCCAGAGACTGGCATGTGCATAGCGTGTGCCTAGCCAGTGTCTAGCCAGTGCCTAGCCTGTGCCTAGCCTGTGCCTGGCCTGTGTCTAGCCTGTGTCTAGCCTGTGCCTTGCCTGTGACTGGCATGTGCATAGCCTGTGCCTGGCCAGTGTCTAGCCTGAGTCTAGCCTGTGCCTTGCCTGAGACAGGCATGTGCATAGCGTGTGCCTAGCCAGTGTCTAGCCAGTGCCTAGTCTGTGCCTAGCCTGTGTCTAGCCTGTGCCTTGCCTGTGACTGGCATGTGCATAGCCTGTGCCTAGCCTGTGTCTAGCCTGTGTCTAGCCTGTGTCTAGCCTGTGTCTAGCCTGTGTCTAGCCTGTGCCTTGCCTGAGACAGGCATGTGCATAGCGTGTGCATAGCCAGTGTATAGCCAGTGCCTAGCCTGTGCCTAGCCTGTGTCTTGCCTGTGTCTAGCCTGTTCCTTGCCTGTGACTGGCATGTGCATAGCCTGTGCCTAGCCAGTGTCTAGCCTGTGTCTAGCCTGTGCCTAGCCTGTGTCTAGCCTGTGTCTAGCCTGTGCCTTGCCTGTGACTGGCATGTGCATAGCCTGTGCCTAGCCAGTGTCTAGCCTGTGTCTAGCCTGTGCCTTGCCTGAGACTGGCATGTGCATAGCCTATGCCTAGCCAGTGTCTAGCCTGTGCCTTGCCTGAGACAGGCATGTGCATAGCGTGTGCCTAGGCAGTGTCTAGCCAGTGCCTAGCCTGTGCCTAGCCAGTGTCTAGCCTTTGTCTAGCCTGTGCATAGCCTGTGTCTAACCTGTGCCTAGCCAGTGTATAGCCTCTGTCTAGCCTGCGCCTAGCCAGTGTCTAGCCTGTGTCTAGCCTGTGCCTAGCCTGTGTCTAGCCTGTGTCTAGCCTGTGTCTTGCCTGTGACTGGCATGTGCATAGCCTGTGCCTAGCCAGTGTCTAGCCTGTGTCTAGCCTGTGCCTTGCCTGAGACTGGCATGTGCATAGCGTGTGCCTAGCCAGTGTCTAGCCAGTGCCTAGCCTGTGCCTAGCCTGTGCCTAGACTGTGCCTAGCCTGTGCCTAGCCTGTGTCTAGCCTGTGTCTAGCCTGTGCCTTGCCTGAGACTGGCATGTGCATAGCGTGTGCCTAGCCAGTGTCTAGCCAGTACCTAGCCTGTTCCTAGCCAGTGTCTAGCCTTTGTCTAGCCTGTGTCTAGCCTGTGTCTAGCCTGTGTCTAGCCTGTGCCTTGCCTGAGACAGGCATGTGCATAGCGTGTGCCTAGCCAGTGTATAGCCAGTGCCTAGCCTGTGCCTAGCCTGTGCCTAGCCTTTGCCTAGCCTGTGTCTAGCCTGTGTGCATGTGCATAGCGTGTGCCTAGCCAGTGTATAGCCAGTGCCTAGCCTGTGCCTAGCCAGTGTCTAGCCTTTGTCTAGCCTGTGCATAGCCTGTGTCTAGCCTATGCCTAGCCAGTGTATAGCCTCTGTCTAGCCTGTGTCTAGTCTGTGTCTAGCCGGTGTCCAGCCGGTGTCTAGCCTGTGCCTAGCCTGTGAGTAGCCTGTGACTGGCCTGTGCCTAGCCTGTGCCTAGCTTGTGCCTAGCCTGTGCCTAGCCTGTGGCTAGCCTGTGCCTAGCCTATACCTAGCCTGTGTCTAGCCTGTGTCTAGCCTGTGTCTAGCATGTGCCTAGCCTGTGTCTAGCCTGTGTCTAGCCTGTGCCTAGCCAGTGTATAGCCTCTGTCTAGCCTGTGTCTAGCCTGTGTCTAGTCTGTGTCTAGCCGGTGTCCAGCCGGTGTCTAGCCTGTGCCTAGCCTGTGTCTAGCCTGTGCCTAGCCAGTGTCTAGTCTGTGTCTAGCCTGTGCCTTGCCTGAGACTGGCATGTGCATAGCGTGTGCCTAGCCAGTGTCTAGCCAGTGCCTAGCCTTGCGTAGCTAGTGTCTAGCTTTTGTCTAGCCTGTGTCTAGCCTGTGCCTTGCCTGTGACTGGCATGTGCATAGCCTGTGCCTAGCCAGTGCCTAGCCTGTGTCTAGCCTGTGCCTTGCATGAGACTGGCATGTGCATAGCGTGTGCCTAGCCAGTGTCTAGCCAGTGCCTAGTCTGTGCCTAGCCTGTGCCTAGCCTGTGTCAAGCCTATGTCTAGCCTGTGTCTAGCCTGTGTCTAGCCTGTGTCTAGCTTGTGCCTTGCCTGTGACTGGCATGTGTATAGCCTGTGCCTAGCCAGTGTCTAGCCTGTGTCTAGCCTGTGCCTTTTCTGAGACAGGCATGTGCATAGCGTGTGCCTAGCCAGTGTCTAGCCAGTGCCTAGCCTGTGCCTAGCCTGTGCCTAGACTGTGCCTAGCCTGTGCCTAGCCTGTGTCTAGCCTGTTCCTTGCCTGTGACTGGTATGTGCTTAGCCTGTGCCTAGCCAGTGTCTATCCTGTGTCTAGTCTGTGCCTAGCCTGTGTCTAGCCTGTGTCTAGCCTGTGCCTTGCCTGTGACTGGCATGTGCATAGCCTGTGCCTAGCCAGTGTCTAGCCTGTGTCTAGCCTGTGCCTTGCCTGAGACTGGCATGTGCATAGCGTGTGCCTAGTCAGTGTCTAGCCAGTGTTTAGCCTGTGCCTAGCCAGTGTCTAGCCTTTGTCTAGCCAGTGTCTAGCCTTTGTCTAGCCTGTGCCTTGCCTGTGGCTAGCCTGTGTCTAGCCTGTGTCTAGCCTGTGCCTTGCCTGTGACTGGCATGTGCATAGCCTATGCCTAGCCAATGTCTAGCCTGTGTCTAGCCTGTGCCTTGCCTGAGACAGGCATGTGCATAGCGTGTGCCTAGGCAGTGTCTAGCCAGTGCCTAGCCTGTGCCTAGCCAGTCTCGAGCCTTTGTCTAGCCTGTGCATAGACTGTGTCTAGCCTGTGCCTAGCCAGTGTATAGCCTCTGTCTAGCCTGTGTCTAGTCAGTGTCTAGCCGGTGTCTAGCCGGTGTCTAGCCTGTGCCTAGCCTGTGCCTAGCCTGTGACTGGCCTGTGCCTAGCCTGTGACTAGCTTGTGCCTAGCCAGTGCCTAGCCTGTGCCTAGCCTGTGCCTAGCCTGTGGCTAGCCTGTGCCTAGCCTATGCCTAGCCTGTGTCTAGCCTGTGTCTAGCCTGTGTATAGCCTGTGTCTAGCCTGTGTCTAGCCTGTGTCTAGCCTGTGTCTAGCCTGTGTCTAGCCTGTGTCTAGCCTGTTTCTAGCCTGTGTCTAGCCTGTTTCTAGCCTGTGTCTAGCCTGTGTCTAGCCTGTGTCTAGCTTGTGTCTAGCCTGTGTCTAGCCTGTGTCTAGCCTGTGCCTAGCCTGTGTCTAGCCTGTGTCTAGCCTGTGTCTAGCTTGTGTCTAGCCTTTGTCTAGCCTGTGCCTAGCCTGTGTCTAGCCTGTGCCTATCCAGTATCTAGCCTTTGTCTAGCCTGTGCATAGCCTGTGTCTAGCCTGTGCCTAGCCAGTGTATAGCCTCTGTCTAGCCTGTGTCTAGTCAGTGTCTAGCCGGTGTCTAGCCGGTGTCTAGCCTGTGCCTAGCCTGTGTCTAGCCTGTGCCTAGCCTGTGGCTAGACTGTGCCTAGCCTATGCCTAGCCTGTGTCTAGCCTGTGTCTAGCCTGTGTCTAGCCTGTAACCAGCCTGTGTCTAGCCTGTGTCTAGCCTGTGTCTAGCCTGTGTCTAGCCTGTGTCCAGCCTATGTCTAGCCTGTGTCTAGCCTGTGTCTAGCCTGTGTCTAGCCTTTGTCTAGCCTGTGCCTAGCCTGTGTCTAGCCTGTGTCTAGCCTGTGTCTAGCCTGTGTCTAGCTTGTGTCTAGCCTGTGTCTAGCCAGTGTCTAGCCTGTGCCTACCCTGTGTCTAGCCTGTGTCTAGCCTGTGTCTAGCCTGTGTCTAGCCTGTGTCTAGCCTGTGTCTAGCCTGTGTCTAGCCTGTGTCTAGCCTGTGTCTAGCCTGTGTCTAGTCTGTGTCTAGCCGGTGTCCAGCCGGTGTCTAGCCTGTGCCTAGCCTGTGTCTAGCCTGTGGCTAGC
The DNA here is from genome assembly GCA_018903695.1 of Zaprionus gabonicus. Lineage (NCBI taxonomy): Eukaryota > Metazoa > Arthropoda > Insecta > Diptera > Drosophilidae > Zaprionus > Zaprionus gabonicus. Next base: position 31,206 of record JAEIFO010001449.1, on the reverse strand, counting down.
CAGTGTCTAGCCTGTGTCTAGCCTGTGCCTTGCCTGAGACTGGCATGTGCATAGCGTGTGCCTAGCCAGTGTCTAGCCAGTGCCTAGCCTGTGCGTAGCTAGTGTCTAGCTTTTGTCTAGCCTGTGTCTAGCCTGTGTCTAGCCTGTGCCTTGCCTGTGACTGGCATGTGCATAGCCTGTGCCTAGCCAGTGCCTAGCCTGTGTCTAGCCTGTGCCTTGCCTGAGACTGGCATGTGCATAGCGTGTGCCTAGCCAGTGTCTAGCCAGTGCCTAGTCTGTGCCTAGCCTGTGCCTAGCCTGTGTCTAGCCTGTGTCTAGCCTGTGTCTAGCTTGTGCCTTGCCTGTGACTGGCATGTGCATAGCCTGTGCCTAGCCAGTGTCTAGCCTGTGTCTAGCCTGTGCCTTGCCTGAGACAGGCATGTGCATAGCGTGTGTCTAGCCAGTGTCTAGCCAGTGCCTAGCCTGTGCCTAGCCAGTGTCAAGCCTTTGTCTAGCCTGTGCATAGCCTGTGTCTAGCCTGTGCCTAGCCAGTGCCTTGCCTGTGACTGGCATGTGCAAGTTATTAAGTTATGTTATTCCGATTAAGGTTCCAAATAAAAAGGACTTGTCCCGTTTCAATACCGAACTCTTTAATTGTCAAAATCAAACTAAAGCTAAGTACAAATTGTTCTTAACGCGAAACTAGCCCTGTCGCCTAAAAGTGCTGATCCAGCGCATTGCCCAAACGGCTCAAATGTCGGGTGGCCGGCGAACGTGGGAACGTTACGGACAGTGTCGTTGTGCAACTAGGTTACGCAAACAGTATGCGCAACTGTCGCAAAGAATGCTGATCATGCATTGGAGTCATTGATATATGGCGTGATCAGCGGGCATTGAACTTTTGGATAACTCATATGTTAACTCCTCCCTCACTAAGATGGAGGCCGTCCCCGGACTTCCTTAAGTTGTCGATGGCGGTTTGCAAGGAAGCTGATTTCCTTGCTCTCACGTGTTTCTGAAAGATGTACCAGATGGAAAGTCCAATGATTGCTACGAGAAGCATAGTTACACTGAAGATTGCAGGTTTTGTAACGAGTTGTTTTTCGATGTCACCGATGTACCTCAGATTTTGGATATTCAGTCGTTGTAGGTATGGCAGACTCAAAACCTCATGATGTCCAGTAATATTTAAGAGTGCCGCTGTCGCTGAACCTGGTTGGCGTCGAACTGTGGCTCTCGAGTTACGGAACAAAGATCCATTTATTTTAACTTCATCTTCGAACGTTAAAAGGAATGTGCCGTGGATAGTCTTCTCCGTGCCACTAGACATGGTAACGGTTGCCATTTCATTGTTGATAATTATGACACCATCATCCACTGATTCAACTTGTTCGAGGTGGCTGGGACGAGTAGTGCAATGAGCTGTAGTGCCGGCGTGCAGCTGTTGTGCGCAAGTTGTAAAAGAGAGTTCTCTGCAGAATGTTGATGTGAGGGTAGTACTGCAGTTTCCAATTGCCAGAGTATGGTTTTTGCAATCCGCTACGTTGTTATATCCGGCAAAATTTATTATTGTGCCATTGTGTTCGACAGGGAATAGAGTGACCTTTTTTACAAACTAAGCTAGGGCTTGGGAATTTAATAATAAAATGTAAAAAATTATCGTCTAAAAAAACATTGATGTAAGCTACTTCCATTAAATCAGTAATTGTAATATCTGTAGAGTGCTCATTTAATATAGTTTCCAAATCTTTAGAATCGAGAATAGTGGGATTTACAATTTCAATCTTAGCAAGGGTTACTGACAATATTAATGCTTCGAGTTCTAAAATCAAAATTCGGTCCCTTGCGAGAAGTGTTTCATAGAGGTGGTCGGTGTCGATTTGTTTTGTTTTTTCATTATTGATTATTATGTTTACTGTGTCTGTTAGCTTATTGATTTTTTCTTGCACTCTTGTATTTATAACAACCTGATTGTCTATTGATTCGATTAAAGATTGCTGCTTGTATTTTAACTTATCAAAGTCGTCAAAATCAGGGGTTCCTGCTATCACTTTTAGAGCAGTACCAAGAATGTTAATACTCCTAGCGTGTCTATGATGAGTTTTCACTGTATCTAATAATGTTTTTATATGACCTATATCGGATTCTAAAATCTTTTTCATGTGCGATTGGGGAAAATGGTTCATTAATGCTTTAGTTTCCTCGGCTATTTCCGAGTACATACTGAGATTAGACGAGTGTCTGAGGTACTCAAAATTTTTCCAGATGACTACATTTCCGTCCACAAGTGGGATATAGTCCGAGCTTGAGTAATCAGTTAATTTGGCGGTAGTTGTTGTCATGAGAAGTAGCACGACCAAAATCCTGAATAAAAATATAAAAATAAGAGTATGGTAAAGAAAATTATTATCTCAAATTGTCCTTATGGACCACCCTCCCCCCTAATGAGAACTGTTGTTCCTAGGTCGGCTTCTATTACCTCTTCTTCATACAAGGGAGTCAATTTATTACCCAATCTTCTATTTGATTTTAAAAGAACTCTTTCACCTACTTGAAAAATTCTATTTCTTCTAGTTTCGTTCAACCTTTTCATCTGTGTTTCCTGAGCTTTATTCACTTTGTCTTTTATACCTGCTTCAAAATCTGGCGCAGAGTAATGAATTATTTCGATTGGCTTTTTGTTGGTAACAGAGTGTATTGTTTTATTGTATTCAATTGTTGACTGAAGAATCAGTTCAACTGTGTCATTCAGGTGTTTTTCTATTTTCAAGCACCGCGCTATTTCCGCAAGAGTGCTATGAAATCTTTCTACTTGCCCATTCGATGAGCTGTGTAATGGTGGAGCATTGGAGATTTGGACATGAAAACGGTTATTTAATAGTGATTTTATTGTTTCAGAATTTAGAGAAGGTTCGTTGTCGCAGTAAATGGTTTTGGTGTTTGGGAAAAAATTCATAAGTTGTAGTATTGGTGGTTCTATATCGATAATGGTTCTGGAGGCTATTGGTTGTACAATGGCGAATTTTGAAAATTTATCTATGCAAGTTAAAAAATATTTTTTGTCCGTTGAAAAAATGTCAATGTGCAGTATTTCTCCTACTTGGGAAGGAATGGGTGTTTCACCAATAACTTGTTTTTGTGGGTGCCGGTCGTATTTGGCTCTGTTACAAACTTTGCAGTTTACTACAGTTTCGTTTACTAAGCGAGTCATTTTCGGGAAAAAATAATCTTGCATTATTTGTTTTACATTTTCTTGAGCTGCTCTGTGTGCTCTGTTATGTTCTGCAATAATTATTTCTTTCTGTTCATTCTTATCAAGAACATCAATGACCATTCGCTTAGTATGCCAGAATTTTGTGGATGGGAATGTTTCCACAAGTTTGTTCTGAACAAAGGCCAGAATTGGTAGCTCGCATGCGATTGCGTTCACAACATCTTTGTTAACTGCATCAAACACCAACTCCATTAGTTGTTGTTTATCGTTAAAATGTATGATGTGCCTTGTTTTCTGACCAAACATAATTATAGTACGTGTTGAAGTTACCGCATTTTCTTCTAAAATAATTTGATTCCTAAAACAGTTTATAGGCTTATCAGAAGAGTCGATAGTATAAGTTAGTGATTCTTCGCTGTGTATGGTTGCTAAATCAGATGATGCATCTTCTTCAAGGGCAAAAACGCTTTGTCGGGACAAAGCATCGGCCACATTATTTTCTTTCCCTGGCTTATAGAAAATTTTTGCATTATGGTCGTCAATGAAAGCAGTCATTTCTAAAAAATTGAGCTCTTCAGTTTGTGCAGTTTCATCTTCAAAATCAGCTACCTCGGACTCGGCGATAGTATCGTATTCTTGTTCACTTGGGTCGTATTGGTGATCTTCTTGTGAGATGTTATTTATTCTCTGCTGCTTTGGTCCTGTAAACCTAGCTGTTCCGCTATTGGGTCTTTTTTGGGTTTGATTCGGAAAAGGGGAGTAGGCGGAAACCCCTTGATTTGCCTGGTGTTGTGTGGGTTGCCTAAATCTAGATGAACTGTCTATGTCCATTGGCTGTGGTGCCTCTTGCCTTTGAGGCGGGCCATTATTATTTATTCTCGGTTTATTATAATATGGACTTTTACCTTGCTGCGAGCTTTCTGTAGTTTGTTGTTTTTGATAACGTTGTTCGTTTCGCTGAGCTCTGTCTTCCAGACTTCTTGCATAATTATTTGCAAAATGGAAGCGTTCGTGATTTGACTCGACCTCTTGAGCTAATGCTAAGGCCGATGGCAAATCCTTTGGTCGCGCTGAGAAGAGTATGTCGCTTAGCTGTTTCTTAGTTCCAGAGATAAATACTCTTAAAGCATCTGCTCTGTATTTCTCATTGAGAGAAGCAGCCAAGGAAGCGTCATATGTCATGATAGTTTTATTTATGAGGAGCGTAAGTTTTCGCTCAACTTCGTCATAATATTCTATCAATGTCAAGTTTCCTTGACGAAGTGTTGACAGCTCTTGCTCTATTAAATAGATTGGTCGCTTATCAGCGTACGTAAAGTCCAATCTATTTATAATCGCTTTGAAATTCAGTGGTGTGTCATATGAGGACAGCACCATGTCAGCAGGGCCCTTAATTTTGTTCCTTATAATGCCCAATGCTTGATAATGTTTTGAGCTACGCTGGTATACCTCAAAAATTTTGTAAGCTGTGTGTGCAGCTTTTCGCCAAGACACGTATGTCTCATGTTTGCCTTCAAAATCAGGAACTGATTTTACAATGTCAAGTGTCTCATGGCACTCAACGCTCGTATCTATCTCTGCGTCTTTGAAAACTTCAACCTCTGGTGAGGTTATTTGAGAACTTTTAAATTTTTCTTCTATTTCTTGTAATTGTGATGCAAAACTTTTTGCTTGGTGATCGAGTGCAGCCTTGACTGAAGTCTCGATTAGAATTTTCAAACTATTAGCATCAATATTCATTTTGCCTATTATTTGTTGATCGGACCACCAATTATTTTCGCTATAAGCAGTGCTTCGTTCTGCCCTAATTTCTTTTAGTTGTTGGGAAATATCAGACACCAGCTCCTCTAATTCACTGTCACTCATAAGGTTGCTTGTTAATAGAGGGCCGAAAATTTTCTTTGCAAAGATCGATTTTGAAATGCCCTTAGATTGAAAATGTTGTATTCTTTTTACGCGAAAACTTATATATTTTTTATTTATTAATATTTTGTTGTCTTGGATTTATTTATTTTTAAGTTTTGTAAAAATGAGCACTCTACTCACATGTTTTTATTAAATTAATAGGCTGCTGCAGGTGCTGCTGGTGCTTCTTCCGCTGTCGTCAGTTTCCTTTGCTCTTCGTTGTTGTTGTTGGTGTCGGTTGCCGCTTGCTGCTTGCTGCTGTTTTATTTGACGTTGTTATTTATTTGTCTTTGCTTGTTATTTTCTTTATTTATTTTTGTTGATTTTCAATATAACACAATTTATACACCAAGCCAGCCACAGTTATTATGGTCTTAAGGTCAGGGTCTTATCTTTGTGGTTATATGAATGTCAATTGTTTTATTTATTTAATTTTATTTTATTTTTTCGTACTATCGTATCGAAAAAATGTGAGTTGACTTTACTAAGGTTTTTTTCGTTGGGCGCCAGTTATTAAGTTATGTTATTCCGATTAAGGTTCCAAATAAAAAGGACTTGTCCCGTTTCAATACCGAACTCTTTAATTGTCAAAATCAAACTAAAGCTAAGTACAAATTGTTCTTAACGCGAAACTAGCCCTGTCGCCTAAAAGTGCTGATCCAGCGCATTGCCCAAACGGCTCAAATGTCGGGTGGCCGGCGAACGTGGGAACGTTACGGACAGTGTCGTTGTGCAACTAGGTTACGCAAACAGTATGCGCAACTGTCGCAAAGAATGCTGATCATGCATTGGAGTCATTGATATATGGCGTGATCAGCGGGCATTGAACTTTTGGATAACTCATATGTTAACTTGCATAGCCTGTGCCTAGCCAGTGTCTAGCCTGTGTCTAGCCTGTGCCTAGCCTGTGTCTAGCCTGTGTCTAGCCTGTGCCTTGCCTGTGACTGACATGTGCATAGCCTGTGCCTAGCCAGTGTCTAGCCTGTGTCTAGCCTGTGCCTTGCCTGAGACTGGCATGTTCATAGCGTGTGCCTAGCCAGTGTCTAGCCAGTGCCTAGCCTGTGCCTAGCCTGTGCCTAGACTGTGCCTAGCCTGTGCCTAGCCTGTGTCTAGCCTGTGTCTAGCCTGTTCCTTGCCTGTGACTGGCATGTGCATAGCCTGTGCATAGCCTGTGCCTAGCCAGTGTCTAGCATGTGTCTAGCCTGTGCCTAGCCTGTGTCTAGCCTGTGTCTAGCCTGTGCCTTGCCTGAGACTGGCATGTGCATAGCGTGTGCCTAGTCAGTGTCTAGCCAGTGTCTAGCCAGTGTTTAGCCTGTGCCTAGCCAGTGTCTAGCCTTTGTCTAGCCTGTGCCTTTCCTGTGGCTAGCCTGTGTCTAGCCTGTGCCTTGCCTGTGACTGGCATGTGCATAGCCTATGCCTAGCCAATGTCTAGCCTGTTTCTAGCCTGTTCCTTGCCTGAGACAGGCATGTCCATAGCGTGTGCCTAGGCAGTGTCTAGCCAGTGCCTAGCCTGTGCCTAGCCAGTCTCGAGCCTTTGTCTAGCCTGTGCATAGACTGTGTCTAGCCTGTGCCTAGCCAGTGTATAGCCTCTGTCTAGCCTGTGTCTAGTCAGTGTCTAGCCGGTGTCTAACCTGTGCCTAGCCTGTGCCTAGCCTGTGACTGGCCTGTGCCTAGCCTGTGACTAGCTTGTGCCTAGCCAGTGCCTAGCCTGTGCCTAGCCTGTGCCTAGCCTGTGGCTAGCCTGTGCCTAGCCTATGCCTAGCCTGTGTATAGCCTGTGTCTAGCCTGTGTGTAGCCTGTGTCCAGCCTGTGTCTAGCCTGTGTCTAGCCTGTGTCCAGCCTGTGTCTAGCCTGTGTCTAGCCTGTGTCTAGCCTTTGTCTAGCCTGTGCCTAGCCTGTGTCTAGCCTGTTTCTAGCATGTGTCTAGCCTGTGTCTAGCCTGTGTCTAGCTTGTGTCTAGCCTGTTTCTAGCCTGTGTCTAGCCTGTGTCTAGCCTGTGTCTAGCCTGTGCCTAGCCTGTGTCTAGCCTGTGCCTAGCCTGTGTCTAGCCTGTGTCTAGCGTGTGTCTAGCCTGTGTCTAGCCTGTGTCTAGCCAGTGTCTAGCCTGTGTCTAGCCTTTGTCTAGCCTGTGCCTAGCCTGTGTCTAGCCTGTGCCTTTCCTGTGACTTGCATGTACATAGCCTGTGCCTAGCCAGTGTCTAGCCTGTGTCTAGCCTGTGCATTGCCTGAGACTGGCATGTGCATAGCGTGTGCCTAGCCAGTGTCTAGCCAGTGCCTAGCCTGTGCCTAGCCAGTGTCTAGCCTTTGTCTAGCCTGTGCCTTGCCTGTGGCTAGCCTGTGTCTAGCCTGTGTCTAGCCTGTGTCTAGCCTCTGTCCAGCCTGTGTCTAGCCTGTGTCTAGCTTGTGTCTAGCCTGTGTCTAGCCTTTGTCTAGCCTGTGCCTAGCCTGTGTCTAGCCTGTGTCTAGCCTGTGTCTAGCCTGTGTCTAGCCTGTGTCTAGCCTGTTTCTAGCCTGTGTCTAGCCTGTGTCTAGCCTGTGTCTAGCTTGTGTCTAGCCTGTGTCTAGCCTGTTTCTAGCCTGTGCCTAGCCTGTGTCTAGCCTGTGTCTAGCCTGTATCTAGCCTGTGTCTAGCCTGTGTCTAGCCTGTGTCTAGCTTGTGTCTAGCCTGTGTCTAGCCTGTGTCTAGCCTGTGTCTAGCCTGTGTCTAGCCTGTGTCTAGCCTGTGTCTAGCCTGTGTCTAGCCTGTGTCTAGCCTGTGCCTAGCCAGTGTCTAGCCTGTGTCTAGCCTGTGCCTTGCCTGTGTCTGGCATGTGACTGGCATGTGCAAAGCCTGTGCCTAGCCAGTATCTAGCCTGTGTCTAGCCTGTGCCTTGCCTGAGACTGGCATGTGCATATCGTGTGCCTAGCCAGTGTCTAGCCTGTGTCTAGCCTGTGCCTTGCCAGAGACTGGCATGTGCATAGCGTGTGCCTAGCCAGTGTCTAGCCAGTGCCTAGCCTGTGCCTAGCCTGTGCCTAGCCTGTGTCTAGCCTGTGTCTAGCCTGTGCCTTGCCTGTGACTGGCATGTGCATAGCCTGTGCCTAGCCAGTGTCTAGCCTGTATCTAGCCTGTGCCTTGCCTGAGACAGGCATGTGCATAGCGTGTGCCTAGCCAGTGTCTAGCCAGTGCCTAGTCTGTGCCTAGCCTGTGTCTAGCCTTTGCCTTGCCTGTGACTGGCATGTGCATAGCCTGTGCCTAGCCTGTGTCTAGCCTGTGTCTAGCCTGTGTCTAGCCTGTGTCTAGCCTGTGTCTAGCCTGTGTCTAGCCTGTGTCTAGCCTGTGCCTTGCCTGAGACAGGCATGTGCATAGCGTGTGCCTAGCCAGTGTATAGCCAGTGCCTAGCCTGTGCCTAGCCTGTGCCTAGCCTGTGCCTAGCCTTTGCCTAGCCTGTGTCTAGCCTGTGTGCATGTACATAGCGTGTGCCTAGCCAGTGTATAGCCAGTGCCTAGCCCGTGCCTAGCCAGTGTCTAGCCTTTGTCTAGCCTGTGCATAGCCTGTGTCTAGCCTGTGCCTAGCCAGTGTATAGCCTCTGTCTAGCCTGTGTCTAGTCTGTGTCTAGCCGGTGTCCAGCCGGTGTCTAGCCTGTGCCTAGCCTGTGAGTAGCCTGTGACTGGCCTGTGCCTAGCCTGTGCCTAGCTTGTGCCTAGCCTGTGCCTAGCCTGTGGCTAGCCTGTGCCTAGCCTGTGTCTAGCCTGTGTCTAGCCTGTGTCTAGCCTGTGCCTTGCCTGAGAAAGGCATGTGCATAGCGTGTGCCTAGCCAGTGTATAGCCAGTGCCTAGCCTGTGCCTAGCCTGTGCCTAGCCTGTGCCTAGCCTTTGCCTAGCCTGTGTCTAGCCTGTGTGCATGTGCATAGCGTGTGCCTAGCCAGTGTATAGCCAGTGCCTAGCCTGTGCCTAGCCAGTGTCTAGCCTTTGTCTAGCCTGTGCATAGCCTGTGTCTAGCCTGTGCCTAGCCAGTGTATAGCCTCTGTCTAGCCTGTGTCTAGTCTGTGTCTAGCCGGTGTCCAGCCGGTGTCTAGCCTGTGCCTAGCCTGTGAGTAGCCTGTGACTGGCCTGTGCCTAGCCTGTGCCTAGCTTGTGCCTAGCCTGTGCCTAGCCTGTGGCTAGCCTCTGCCTAGCCTATACCTAGCCTGTGTCTAGCCTGTGTCTAGCCTGTGTCTATCATGTGCCTAGCCTGTGTCTAGCCTGTGTCTAGCCTGTGCCTAGCCAGTGTATAGCCTCTGTCTAGCCTGTGTCTAGCCTGTGTCTAGTCTGTGTCTAGCCGGTGTCCAGCCGGTGTCTAGCCTGTGCCTAGCCTGTGTCTAGCCTGTGCCTAGCCAGTGTCTAGTCTGTGTCTAGCCTGTGCCTTGCCTGAGACTGGCATGTGCATAGCGTGTGCCTAGCCAGTGTCTAGCCAGTGCCTAGCCTTGCGTAGCTAGTGTCTAGCTTTTGTCTAGCCTGTGTCTAGCCTGTGCCTTGCCTGTGACTGGCATGTGCATAGCCTGTGCCTAGCCAGTGCCTAGCCTGTGTCTAGCCTGTGCCTTGCATGAGACTGGCATGTGCATAGCGTGTGCCTAGCCAGTGTCTAGCCAGTGCCTAGTCTGTGCCTAGCCTGTGCCTAGCCTGTGTCAAGCCTGTGTCTAGCCTGTGTCTAGCCTGTGTCTAGCCAGTGTCTAGCCTGTGTCTAGCCTGTGCCTTGCCTGAGACAGGCATGTGTATAGCGTGTGCCTAGCCAGTGTCTAGCCTGTGTCTAGCCTGTGCCTTTTCTGAGACAGGCATGTGCATAGCGTGTGCCTAGCCAGTGTCTAGCCAGTGCCTAGCCTGTGCCTAGCCAGTGTCAAGCCTTTGTCTAGCCTGTGCATAGCCTGTGTCTAGCCTGTGCCTAGCCAGTGCCTTGCCTGTGACTGGCATGTGCATAGCCTGTGCCTAGCCAGTGTCTAGCCTCTGTCTAGCCTGTGCCTTGCCTGAGACTGGCATGTGCATAGCGTGTGCCTAGCCAGTGTCTAGCCAGTGCCTAGCCTGTGCCTAGCCTGTGCCTAGACTGTGCCTAGCCTGTGCCTAGCCTGTGTCTAGCCTGTGTCTAGCCTGTTCCTTGCCTGTGACTGGCATGTGCATAGCCTGTGCCTAGCCAGTGTCTATCCTGTGTCTAGTCTGTGCCTAGCCTGTGTCTAGCCTGTGTCTAGCCTGTGCCTTGCCTGTGACTGGCATGTGCATAGCCTGTGCCTAGCCAGTGTCTAGCCTGTGTCTAGCCTGTGCCTTGCCTGAGACTGGCATGTGCATAGCGTGTGCCTAGTCAGTGTCTAGCCAGTGTTTAGCCTGTGCCTAGCCAGTGTCTAGCCTTTGTCTAGCCAGTGTCTAGCCTTTGTCTAGCCTGTGTCTAGCGTGTGTCTAGCCTGTGTCTAGCGTGTGTCTAGCCTGTGCCTTGCCTGTGACTGGCATGTGCATAGCCTATGCCTAGCCAATGTCTAGCCTGTGTCTAGCCTGTGCCTTGCCTGAGACAGGCATGTGCATAGCGTGTGCCTAGGCAGTGTCTAGCCAGTGCCAAGCCTGTGCCTAGCCAGTCTCGAGCCTTTGTCTAGCCTGTGCATAGACTGTGTCTAGCCTGTGCCTAGCCAGTGTATAGCCTCTGTCTAGCCTGTGTCTAGTCAGTGTCTAGCCGGTGTCTAGCCGGTGTCTAGCCTGTGCCTAGCCTGTGCCTAGCCTGTGACTGGCCTGTGCCTAGCCTGTGACTAGCTTGTGCCTAGCCTGTGACTAGCTTGTGCCTAGCCAGTGCCTAGCCTGTGCCTAGCCTGTGCCTAGCCTGTGTCTAGCCTGTGTCTAGCCTGTGTCTAGCCTGTGTCTAGCCTGTGTCTAGCCTGTGTCTAGCCTGTTTCTAGCCTGTGTCTAGCCTGTGTCTAGCCTGTGTCTAGCTTGTGTCTAGCCTGTGTCTAGCCTGTGTCTAGCCTGTGCCTAGCCTGTGTCTAGCCTGTGGCTAGCCTGTGCCTAGCCTATGCCTAGCCTGTGTCTAGCCTGTGTATAGCCTGTGCCTTGCCTGAGACAGGCATGTGCATAGCGTGTGCCTAGGCAGTGTCTAGCCAGTGCCTAGCCTGTGCCTAGCCAGTCTCGAGCCTTTGTCTAGCCTGTGCATAGACTGTGTCTAGCCTGTGCCTAGCCAGTGTATAGCCTCTGTCTAGCCTGTGTCTAGTCAGTGTCTAGCCGGTGTCTAGCCGGTGTCTAGCCTGTGCCTAGCCTGTGCCTAGCCTGTGACTGGCCTGTGCCTAGCCTGTGACTAGCTTGTGCCTAGCCAGTGCCTAGCCTGTGCCTAGCCTGTGCCTAGCCTGTGGCTAGCCTGTGCCTAGCCTATGCCTAGCCTGTGTCTAGCCTGTGTCTAGCCTGTGTATAGCCTGTGTCTAGCCTGTGTCTAGCCTGTGTCTAGCCTGTGTCTAGCCTGTGTCTAGCCTGTGTCTAGCCTGTGTCTAGCCTGTGTCTAGCCTGTGTCTAGCCTGTTTCTAGCCTGTGTCTAGCCTGTGTCTAGCCTGTGTCTAGCTTGTGTCTAGCCTGTGTCTAGCCTGTGTCTAGCCTGTGCCTAGCCTGTGTCTAGCCTGTGTCTAGCCTGTGTCTAGCTTGTGTCTAGCCTTTGTCTAGCCTGTGCCTAGCCTGTGTCTAGCCTGTGTCTAGCCTGTGTCTAGCCTGTGTCTAGCCTGTGTCTAGCCTGTGTCTAGCCTGTGTCTAGCCTGTGTCTAGCCTGTGTCCAGCCTGTGTCTAGCCTGTGTCTAGTCTGTGTCTAGCCGGTGTCCAGCCGGTGTCTAGCCTGTGCCTAGCCTGTGTCTAGCCTGTGTCTAGTCTGTGTCTAGCTTGTGTCTAGCCTTTGTCTAGCCTGTGCCTAGCCTGTGTCTAGCCTGTGTCTAGCCTGTGTCTAGCCTGTGTCTAGCCTGTGTCTAGCTTGTGTCTAGCCTGTGTCTAGCCTGTGTCTAGCCTGTGCCTAGCCTGTGTTTAGCCTGTGTCTAGCCTGTGTCTAGCTTGTGTCTAGCCTTTGTCTAGCCTGTGCCTAGCCTGTGTCTAGCCTGTGTCTAGCCTGTGTCTAGCCTGTGTCTAGCCTGTGTCTAGCCTGTGTCTAGCCTGTGTCTAGCCTGTGTCTAGCCTGTGTCTAGCCTGTGTCTAGTCTGTGTCTAGCCGGTGTCCAGCCGGTGTCTAGCCTGTGTCTAGCCTGTGCCTTGCCTGTGACTGGCATGTGCATAGCCTGTGCCTAGCCAGTGCCTAGCCTGTGTCTAGCCTGTGCCTTGCCTGAGACTGGCATGTGCATAGCGTGTGCCTAGCCAGTGTCTAGCCAGTGCCTAGTCTGTGCCTAGCCTGTGCCTAGCCTGTGTCTAGCCTGTGTCTAGCCTGTGTCTAGCTTGTGCCTTGCCTGTGACTGGCATGTGCATAGCCTGTGCCTAGCCAGTGTCTAGCCTGTGTCTAGCCTGTGCCTTGCCTGAGACAGGCATGTGCATAGCGTGTGCCTAGCCAGTGTCTAGCCAGTGCCTAGCCTGTGCCTAGCCAGTGTCAAGCCTTTGTCTAGCCTGTGCATAGCCTGTGTCTAGCCTGTGCCTAGCCAGTGCCTTGCCTGTGACTGGCATGTGCATAGCCTGTGCCTAGCCAGTGTCTAGCCTGTGTCTAGCCTGTGCCTAGCCTGTGTCTAGCCTGTGTTTAGCCTGTGCCTTGCCTGTGACTGACATGTGCATGGCCTGTGCCTAGCCAGTGTCTAGCCTGTGTCTAGCCTGTGCCTTGCCTGAGACTGGCATGTGCATAGCGTGTGCCTAGCCAGTGTCTAGCCAGTGCCTAGCCTGTGCCTAGCCTGTGCCTAGACTGTGCCTAGCCTGTGCCTAGCCTGTGTCTAGCCTGTGTCTAGCCTGTTCCTTGCCTGTGACTGGCATGTGCATAGCCTGTGCATAGCCTGTGCCTAGCCAGTGTCTAGCCTGTGTCTAGCCTGTGCCTAGCCTGTGTCTAGCCTGTGTCTAGCCTGTGCCTTGCCTGTGACTGGCATGTGCATAGCCTGTGCCTAGCCAGTGTCTAGCCTGTGTCTAGCCTGTGCCTTGCCTGAGACTGGCATGTGCATAGCGTGTGCCTAGTCAGTGTCTAGCCAGTGTCTAGCCAGTGTTTAGCCTGTGCCTAGCCAGTGTCTAGCCTTTGTCTAGCCTGTGCCTTTCCTGTGGCTAGCCTGTGTCTAGCCTGTGTCTAGCCTGTGCCTTGCCTGTGACTGGCATGTGCATAGCCTATGCCTAGCCAATGTCTAGCCTGTTTCTAGCCTGTGCCTTGCCTGAGACAGGCATGTGCATAGCGTGTGCCTAGGCAGTGTCTAGCCAGTGCCTAGCCTGTGCCTAGCCAGTCTCGAGCCTTTGTCTAGCCTGTGCATAGACTGTGTCTAGCCTGTGCCTAGCCAGTGTATAGCCTCTGTCTAGCCTGTGTCTAGTCAGTGTCTAGCCGGTGTCTAGCCTGTGCCTAGCCTGTGCCTAGCCTGTGACTGGCCTGTGTCTAGCCTGTGACTAGCTTGTGCCTAGCCAGTGCCTAGCCTGTGCCTAGCCTGTGCCTAGCCTGTGGCTAGCCTGTGCCTAGCCTATGCCTAGCCTGTGTATAGCCTGTGTCTAGCCTGTGTCTAGCCTGTGTCCAGCCTGTGTCTAGCCTGTGTCTAGCCTGTGTCCAGCCTGTGTCTAGCCTGTGTCTAGCCTGTGTCTAGCCTTTGTCTAACCTTTGCCTAGCCTGTGTCTAGCCTGTTTCTAGCATGTGTCTAGCCTGTGTCTAGCCTGTGTCTAGCTTGTGTCTAGCCTGTGTCTAGCCTGTGTCTAGCGTGTGCCTAGCCTGTGTCTAGCCTGTGTCTAGCCTGTGACTAGCCTGTGTCTAGCCTGTGTCTAGCCTGTGTCTAGCCTGTGCCTAGCCTGTGTCAAGCCTGTGTCTAGCCTGTGTCTAGCCTGTGTCTAGCCTTTGTCTAGCCTGTGCCTAGCCTGTGTCTAGCCTGTGTCTAGCCTGTGTCTAGCCTGTGTCTAGCCTGTGTCTAGCCTGTGTCTAGCCTGTGCCTTTCCTGTGACTTGCATGTACATAGCCTGTGCCTAGCCAGTGTCTAGCCTGTGTCTAGCCTGTGCATTGCCTGAGACTGGCATGTGCATAGCGTGTGCCTAGCCAGTGTCTAGCCAGTGCCTAGCCTGTGCCTAGCCAGTGTCTAGCCTTTGTCTAGCCTGTGCCTTGCCTGTGGCTAGCCTGTGTCTAGCCTGTGTCTAGCCTGTGCCTTGCCTGTGACTGGCATGTGCATAGCCTATGCCTAGCCAATGTCTAGCCTGTGTCTAGCCTGTGCCTTGCCTGAGACAGGCATGTGCATAGCGTGTGCCTAGGCAGTGTCTAGCCAGTGCCTAGCCTGTGCCTATCCAGTATCTAGCCTTTGTCTAGCCTGTGCATAGCCTGTGTCTAGCCTGTGCCTAGCCAGTGTATAGCCTCTGTCTAGCCTGTGTCTAGTCAGTGTTTAGCCGGTGTCTAGCCGGTGTCTAGCCTGTGCCTAGCCTGTGCCTAGCCTGTGCCTAGCCTGTGCCTAGCCTGTGGCTAGACTGTGCCTAGCCTATGCCTAGCCTGTGTCTAGCCTGTGTCTAGCCTGTGTCCAGCCTGTGTCTAGCCTGTGTCTAGCCTGTGTCTAGCCTGTGTCCAGCCTATGTCTAGCCTGTGTCTAGCCTGTGTCTAGCCTGTGTCTAGCCTTTGTCTAGCCTGTGCCTTGCCTGTGACTGGCATGTGCATAGCCTGTGCCTAGCCAGTGTCTAGCCTGTGTCAAGCCTGTGCCTTGCCTGAGACTGGCATGTGCATAGCGTGTGCCTAGTCAGTGTCTAGCCAGTGTCTAGCCAGTGTTTAGCCTGTGCCTAGCCATTGCCTAGCCTTTGTCTAGCCTGTGCCTTGCCTGTGGCTAGCCTGTGTCTAGCCTGTGTCTAGCCTGTGCCTTGCCTGAGACAGGCATGTGCATAGCGTGTGCCTAGGCAGTGTCTAGCCAGTGCCTAGCCTGTGCCTAGCCAGTCTCGAGCCTTTGTCTAGCCTGTGCATAGACTGTGTCTAGCCTGTGCCTAGCCAGTGTATAGCCTCTGTCTAGCCTGTGTCTAGTCAGTGTCTAGCCGGTGTCTAGCCTGTGCCTAGCCTGTGCCTAGCCTGTGACTGGCCTGTGCCTAGCCTGTGGCTAGCCTGTGCCTAGCCTATGCCTAGCCTGTGTATAGCCTGTGTCTAGCCTGTGTCTAGCCTGTGTCCAGCCTGTGTCTAGCCTGTGTCTAGCCTGTGTCCAGCCTGTGTCTAGCCTGTGTCTAGCCTGTGTCTAGCCTGTGTCTAGCCTTTGTCTAGCCTGTGCCTAGCCTGTGTCTAGCCTGTGTCTAGCCTGTGTCTAGCCTGTGTCTTGCCTGTGTCTAGCCTGTTTCTAGCCTGTGTCTAGCCTGTGTCTAGCCTGTGTCTAGCTTGTGTCTAGCCTGTGTCTAGCCTGTGTCTAGCCTGTGTCTAGCCTGTGTCTAGCCTGTGTCTAGCCTGTGCCCTGGCCTAGCCTGTGTCTAGCCTGTGTCTAGCCTGTGTCTAGCCTGTGTCTAGCCTGTGTCTAGCCTGTTGTCTAGCCTGTGCCTAGCCTGTGTCTAGCCTGTGTCTAGCCTGTGTCTAGCCTGTGTCTAGCCTGTGTCTAGCCTGTGTCTAGCCTGTGTCTAGCCTGTGTCTAGCCTGTGTCTAGCCTGTGTCTAGCCTGTGTCTAGCCTGTGCCTTTCCTGTGACTTGCATGTACATAGCCTGTGCCTAGCCAGTGTCTAGCCTGTGTCGAGCCTGTGCATTGCCTGAGACTGGCATGTGCATAGCGTGTGCCTAGCCAGTGTCTAGCCAGTGCCTAGCCTGTGCCTAGCCAGTGTCTAGCCTTTGTCTAGCCTGTGCCTTGCCTGTGGCTAGCCTGTGTCTAGCCTGTGTCTAGCCTGTGCCTTGCCTGTGACTGGCATGTGCATAGCCTATGCCTAGCCAATGTCTAGCCTGTGTCTAGCCTGTGCCTTGCCTGAGACAGGCATGTGCATAGCGTGTGCCTAGGCAGTGTCTAGCCAGTGCCTAGCCTGTGCCTATCCAGTATCTAGCCTTTGTCTAGCCTGTGCATAGCCTGTGTCTAGCCTGTGCCTAGCCAGTGTATAGTCTCTGTCTAGCCTGTGTCTAGTCAGTGTTTAGCCGGTGTCTAGCCGGTGTCTAGCCTGTGCCTAGCCTGTGCCTAGCCTGTGCCTAGCCTGTGGCTAGACTGTGCCTAGCCTATGCCTAGCCTGTGTCTAGCCTGTGTCTAGCCTGTGTCCAGCCTGTGTCTAGCCTGTGTCTAGCCTGTGTCTAGCCTGTATCCAGCCTATGTCTAGCCTGTGTCTAGCCTGTGTCTAGCCTGTGTCTAGCCTTTGTCTAGCCTGTGCCTAGCCTGTGTCTAGCCTGTGTCTAGCCTGTGTCTAGCTTGTGTCTAGCCTGTGTCTAGTCTGTGTCTAGCCTGTGCCTAGCCTGTGTCTAGCCTGTGTCTAGCCTGTGTCTAGCCTGTGTCTAGCCTGTGTCTAGCCTGTGTCTAGCCTGTGTCTAGCCTGTGTCTAGCCTGTGTCTAGCCTGTGTCTATCCTGTGTCTAGCCTGTGTCTAGCCTGTGTCTAGCCTGTGTCTATCCTGTGTCTAGCCTGTGTCTAGCCTGTGTCTAGCCTGTCTCTAACCAGTGTCTAGCCAGTGTCTAGCCTGTGACTGGCATGTGACTGGCATGTGCATAGTCTGTGCCTAGCCAGTGTCTAGCCTGTGTCTAGCCTGTGCCTTGCCTGAGACTGGCATGTGCATAGCGTGTGCCTAGCCAGTGTCTAGCCTGTGTCTATCCTGTGCCTTGCCAGAGACTGGCATGTGCATAACGTGTGCCTAGCCAGTGTCTAGCCTGTGTCTAGCCTGTGCCTTGCCTGAGACAGGCATGTGCATTGCGTGTGCCTAGCCAGTGTCAAGCCAGTGCCTAGCCTGTGCCTAGCCTGTGCCTAGCCTGTGACTGGCATGTGCATAGCCTATGCTTAGCCTGTGTCTAGCCTGTGTCTAGCCTGTGTCTAGCCTGTGTCTAGCCTGTGTCTAGCCTGTGTCTAGCCTGTTTCTAGCCTGTGTCTAGCCTGTGTCTAGCCTGTGTCTAGCCTGTGTCTAGCTTGTGTCTAGCCTGTGTCTAGCCTGTGTCTAGCCTGTGCCTAGCCTGTGTCTAGCCTGTGTCTAGCCTGTGCCTTGCCTGTAACTGGCATGTGCATAGCCTGTGCCTAGCCAGTGTCTAGCCTGTGCCTTGCCTGAGACAGGCATGTGCATAGCGTGTGCCTAGCCAGTGTCTAGCCAGTGCCTAGCCTGTGCCTAGCCTGTGCCTAGCCTGTGTCTAGCCTGTGTCTAGCCTGTGCCTTGCCTGTGACTGGCATGTGCATAGCCTGTGCCTAGCCTGTGTCTAGCCTGTGTCTAGCCTGTGCCTTGCCTGAGACAGGCATGTGCATAGCGTGTGCCTAGCCAGTGTCTAGCCAGTGCCTAGCCTGTGCCTAGCCAGTGTCTAGCCTTTGTCTAGCCTGTGCATAGCCTGTGTCTGGCGTGTGCCTAGCAGTGTCTAGCCAGTGCCTAGCCTGTGCCTAGCCTGTGCCTAGCCTGTGACTGGCATGTGCATAGCCTGTGCCTAGCCTGTGTCTAGCCTGTGTCTAGCCTATGCCTAGCCTGTGTATAGCCTGTGTCTAGCCTGTTTCTAGCCTGTGTCTAGCCTGTGTCTAGCCTGTGTCTAGCCTGTGTCTAGCTTGTGTCTAGCCTGTGTCTAGCCTGTGTCTAGCCTGTGCCTAGCCTGTGTCTAGCCTGTGTCTAGCCTGTGCCTTGCCCTTGACTGGCATGTGCATACCCTGTGCCTAGCCAGTGTCTAGCCTGTGTCTAGCCTGTGCCTTGCCTAAGACAGGCATGTGCATAGCGTGTGCCTAGCCAGTGTCTAGCCAGTGCCTAGCCTGTGCCTAGCCTGTGCCTAGCCTGTGCCTAGCCTGTGTCTAGCCTGTGTCTAGCCTGTGCCTTGCCTGTGCCTTGCCTGTGACTGGCATGTGCATAGCCTGTGCCTAGCCTGTGTCTAGCCTGTGTCTAGCCTGTGCCTTGCCTGAGACAGGCATGTGCATAGCGTGTGCCTAGCCAGTGTCTAGCCAGTGCCTAGCCTGTGCCTAGCCAGTGTCTAGCCTTTGTCTAGCCTGTGCATAGCCTGTGTCTAGCCTGTGCCTAGCCAGTGTTTAGCCTCTGTCTAGCCTGTGTCTAGTCTGTCTCTAGCCGGTGTCCAGCCGGTGTCTAGCCTGTGTCTAGCCTGTGCCTTGCCTGTGCCTTGCCTGTGACTGGCATGTGCATAGCCTGTGCCTAGCCTGTGTCTAGCCTGTGTCTAGCCTGTGCCTAGCCTGTGACTGGCCTGTGCCTAGCCTGTGCCTAGCTTGTGCCTAGCCTGTGTCTAGCCTGTGCCTAGCCTGTGCCTAGCTTGTGTCTAGCCTGTGTCTAGCCTGTGTCTAGCCTGTGCCTAGCCTGTGTCTAGCCTGTGTCTAGCCTGTGCCTTGCCTGTGACTGGCATGTGCATACCCTGTGCCTAGCCAGTGTCTAGCCTGTGTCTAGCCTGTGCCTTGCCTAAGACAGGCATGTGCATAGCGTGTGCCTAGCCAGTGTCTAGCCAGTGCCTAGCCTGTGCCTAGCCTGTGCCTAGCCTGTGCCTAGCCTGTGTCTAGCCTGTGTCTAGCCTGTGCCTTGCCTGTGCCTTGCCTGTGACTGGCATGTGCATAGCCTGTGCCTAGCCTGTGTCTAGCCTGTGTCTAGCCTGTGCCTAGCCTGTGACTGGCCTGTGCCTAGCCTGTGTCTAGCCTGTGCCTAGCCTGTGTCTAGCCTGTGTCTAGCCTGTGCCTTGCCTGTGACTGGCATGTGCATAGCCTGTGCCTAGCCAGTGTCTAGCCTGTGTCTAGCATGTGCCTTGCCTGAGACTGGCATGTGCATAGCGTGTGCCTAGCCAGTGTCTAGCCAGTGCCTAGCCTGTGCCTAGCTAGTGTCTAGCCTTTGTCTAGCCTGTGTCTAGCCTGTGTCTAGCCTGTGCCTTGCCTGTGACTGGCATGTGCATAGCCTGTGCCTAGCCAGTGTCTAGCCTTTGTCTAGCCTGTGCCTTGCCTGAGACAAGCATGTGCATAGCGTGTGCCTAGGCAGTGTCTAGCCAGTGCCTAGCCTGTGCCTAGCCAGTCTCGAGCCTTTGTCTAGCCTGTGCATAGACTGTGTCTAGCCTGTGCCTAGCCAGTGTATAGCCTCTGTCTAGCCTGTGTCTAGTCAGTGTCTAGCCGGTGTCTAGCCTGTGCCTAGCCTGTGCCTAGCCTGTGACTGGCCTGTGCCTAGCCTGTGACTAGCTTGTGCCTAGCCAGTGCCTAGCCTGTGCCTAGCCTGTGCCTAGCCTGTGGCTAGCCTGTGCCTAGCCTATGCCTAGCCTGTGTATAGCCTGTGTCTAGCCTGTGTCTAGCCTGTGTCCAGCCTGTGTCTAGCCTGTGTCCAGCCTGTGTCTAGCCTGTGTCTAGCCTGTGTCTAGCCTTTGTCTAGCCTGTGCCTAGCCTGTGTCTAGCCTGTTTCTAGCATGTGTCTAGCCTGTGTCTAGCCTGTGTCTAGCCTGTGTCTAGCCTGTGTCTAGCCTGTGTCTAGCCTGTGTCTAGCCTGTGTCTAGCCTGTGTCTAGCCTGTGTCTAGCCTGTGTCTGTTAGCCTGTGTCTAGCCTGTGTCTAGCCTGTGTCTAGCCTGTGTCTAGCCTGTGTCTAGCCTGTGTCTAGCCTGTGTCTAGCCTGTGTCTAGCCTGTGTCTAGCCTGTTTCTAGCCTGTGTCTAGCCTGTGTCTAGCCTGTGTCTAGCCTGTGTCTAGCCTGTGTCTAGCCTGTGTCTAGCGTGTGCCTAGCCTGTGTCTAGCCTGTGTCTAACCTGTGTCTAGCCTGTGTCTAGCCTGTGTCTAGCCTGTGTCTAGCCTGTGTCTAGCCTGTGCCTAGCCTGTGTCTAGCCTGTGTCTAGCCTGTGTCTAGCCTGTGTCTAGCCTGTGTCTAGCCTGTGTCTAGCCTGTGTCTAGCCTGTGTCTAGCCTGTGTCTAGCCTGTGTCTAGCCTGTGTCTAGCCTGTGTCTAGCCTGTGTCTCGCCTTTGTCTAGCCTGTGCCTAGCCTGTGCCTAGCCTGTGTCTAGCCTGTGCCTAGCCTGTGCCTAGCCTGTGTCTAGCCTGTGTCTAGCCTGTGTCTAGCCTGTGTCTAGCCTTTGTCTAGCCTGTGCCTAGCCTGTGTCTAGCCTGTGTCTAGCCTGTGTCTAGCCTGTGCCTAGCCAGTGTCTAGCCTGTGTCTAGCCTGTGCATTGCCTGAGACTGGCATGTGCATAGCGTGTGCCTAGCCAGTGTCTAGCCAGTGCCTAGCCTGTGCCTAGCCAGTGTCTAGCCTTTGTCTAGCCTGTGCCTTGCCTGTGGCTAGCCTGTGTCTAGCCTGTGTCTAGCCTGTGCCTTGCCTGTGACTGGCATGTGCATAGCCTATGCCTAGCCAATGTCTAGCCTGTGTCTAGCCTGTGCCTTGCCTGAGACAGGCATGTGCATAGCGTGTGCCTAGGCAGTGTCTAGCCAGTGCCTAGCCTGTGCCTATCCAGTATCTAGCCTTTGTCTAGCCTGTGCATAGCCTGTGTCTAGCCTGTGCCTAGCCAGTGTATAGCCTCTGTCTAGCCTGTGTCTAGTCAGTGTTTAGCCGGTGTCTAGCCGGTGTCTAGCCTGTGCCTAGCTTGTGCCTAGCCTGTGCCTAGCCTGTGCCTAGCCTGTGGCTAGACTGTGCCTAGCCTATGCCTAGCCTGTGTCTAGCCTGTGTCTAGCCTGTGTCCAGCCTGTGTCTAGCCTGTGTCTAGCCTGTGTCTAGCCTGTGTCCAGCCTATGTCTAGCCTGTGTCTAGCCTGTGTCTAGCCTGTGTCTAGCCTTTGTCTAGCCTGTGCCTTGCCTGTGACTGGCATGTGCATAGCCTGTGCCTAGCCAGTGTCTAGCCTGTGTCAAGCCTGTGCCTTGCCTGAGACTGGCATGTGCATAGCGTGTGCCTAGTCAGTGTCTAGTCAGTGTCTAGCCAGTGTTTAGCCTGTGCCTAGCCAGTGCCTAGCCTTTGTCTAGCCTGTGCCTTGCCTGTGGCTAGCCTGTGTCTAGCCTGTGTCTAGCCTGTGCCTTGCCTGAGACAGGCATGTGCATAGCGTGTGCCTAGGCAGTGTCTAGCCAGTGCCTAGCCTGTGCCTAGCCAGTCTCGAGCCTTTGTCTAGCCTGTGCATAGACTGTGTCTAGCCTGTGCCTAGCCAGTGTATAGCCTCTGTCTAGCCTGTGTCTAGTCAGTGTCTAGCCGGTGTCTAGCCTGTGCCTAGCCTGTGCCTAGCCTGTGACTGGCCTGTGCCTAGCCTGTGGCTAGCCTGTGCCTAGCCTATGCCTAGCCTGTGTATAGCCTGTGTCTAGCCTGTGTCTAGCCTGTGTCCAGCCTGTGTCTAGCCTGTGTCTAGCCTGTGTCCAGCCTGTGTCTAGCCTGTGTCTAGCCTGTGTCTAGCCTGTGTCTAGCCTGTGTCTAGCCTTTGTCTAGCCTGTGCCTAGCCTGTGTCTAGCCTGTGTCTAGCCTGTGTCTAGCCTGTGTCTTGCCTGTGTCTAGCCTGTTTCTAGCCTGTGTCAAGCCTGTGTCTAGCCTGTGTCTAGCTTGTGTCTAGCCTGTGTCTAGCCTGTGCCTAGCCTGTGCCTAGCCTGTGCCTAGCCTGTGCCTAGCCTGTGCCTAGCCTGTGGCTAGCCTGTGCCTAGCCTATACCTAGCCTGTGTCTAGCCTGTGTCTAGCCTGTGCCTAGCCTGTGTCTAGCCTGTGTCTAGCCTGTGCCTTGCCTGTGACTGGCATGTGCATAGCCTGTGCCTAGCCAGTGTCTAGCCTGTGTCTAGCATGTGCCTTGCCTGAGACTGGCATGTGCATAGCGTGTGCCTAGCCAGTGTCTAGCCAGTGCCTAGCCTGTGCCTAGCTAGTGTCTAGCCTTTGTCTAGCCTGTGTCTAGCCTGTGTCTAGCCTGTGCCTTGCCTGTGACTGGCATGTGCATAGCCTGTGCCTAGCCAGTGTCTAGCCTTTGTCTAGCCTGTGCCTTGCCTGAGACAAGCATGTGCATAGCGTGTGCCTAGGCAGTGTCTAGCCAGTGCCTAGCCTGTGCCTAGCCAGTCTCGAGCCTTTGTCTAGCCTGTGCATAGACTGTGTCTAGCCTGTGCCTAGCCAGTGTATAGCCTCTGTCTAGCCTGTGTCTAGTCAGTGTCTAGCCGGTGTCTAGCCTGTGCCTAGCCTGTGCCTAGCCTGTGACTGGCCTGTGCCTAGCCTGTGACTAGCTTGTGCCTAGCCAGTGCCTAGCCTGTGCCTAGCCTGTGCCTAGCCTGTGCCTAGCCTGTGGCTAGCCTGTGCCTAGCCTATGCCTAGCCTGTGTATAGCCTGTGTCTAGCCTGTGTCTAGCCTGTGTCCAGCCTGTGTCTAGCCTGTGTCTAGCCTGTGTCCAGCCTGTGTCTAGCCTGTGTCTAGCCTGTGTCTAGCCTTTGTCTAGCCTGTGCCTAGCCTGTGTCTAGCCTGTTTCTAGCATGTGTCTAGCCTGTGTCTAGCCTGTGTCTAGCCTGTGTCTAGCCTGTGCCTAGCCAGTGTCTAGCCTGTGTCTAGCCTGTGCCTTGCCTGAGACTGGCATGTGCATAGCCTGTGCCTAGCCAGTGTCTAGCCAGTGCCTAGCCTGTGCCTAGCCAGTGTCTAGCCTTTGTCTAGCCTGTGCCTTGCCTGTGGCTAGCCTGTGTCTAGCCTGTGTCTAGCCTGTGCCTTGCCTGTGACTGGCATGTGCATAGCCTATGCCTAGCCAATGTCTAGCCTGTGTCTAGCCTGTGCCTTGCCTGAGACAGGCATGTGCATAGCGTGTGCCTAGGCAGTGTCTAGCCAGTGCCTAGCCTGTGCCTAGCCAGTGTCTAGCCTTTGTCTAGCCTGTGCATAGCCTGTGTCTAGCCTGTGCCTAGCCAGTGTATAGCCTCTGTCTAGCCTGTGTCTAGTCAGTGTTTAGCCGGTGTCTAGCCGGTGTCTAGCCTGTGCCTAGCCTGTGCCTAGCCTGTGCCTAGCCTGTGCCTAGCCTGTGGCTAGACTGTGCCTAGCCTATGCCTAGCCTGTGTCTAGCCTGTGTCTAGCCTGTGTCCAGCCTGTGTCTAGCCTGTGTCTAGCCTGTGTCTAGCCTGTGTCCAGCCTATGTCTAGCCTGTGTCTAGCCTGTGTCTAGCCTGTGTCTAGCCTTTGTCTAGCCTGTGCCTTGCCTGTGACTGGCATGTGCATAGCCTGTGCCTAGCCAGTGTCTAGCCTGTGTCAAGCCTGTGCCTTGCCTGAGACTGGCATGTGCATAGCGTGTGCCTAGCCAGTGTCTAGTCAGTGTCTAGCCAGTGTTTAGCCTGTGCCTAGCCAGTGCCTAGCCTTTGTCTAGCCTGTGCCTTGCCTGTGGCTAGCCTGTGTCTAGCCTGTGTCTAGCCTGTGCCTTGCCTGAGACAGGCATGTGCATAGCGTGTGCCTAGGCAGTGTCTAGCCAGTGCCTAGCCTGTGCCTAGCCAGTCTCGAGCCTTTGTCTAGCCTGTGCATAGACTGTGTCTAGCCTGTGCCTAGCCAGTGTATAGCCTCTGTCTAGCCTGTGTCTAGTCAGTGTCTAGCCGGTGTCTAGCCTGTGCCTAGCCTGTGCCTAGCCTGTGACTGGCCTGTGCCTAGCCTGTGGCTAGCCTGTGCCTAGCCTATGCCTAGCCTGTGTATAGCCTGTGTCTAGCCTGTGTCTAGCCTGTGTCTAGCCTGTGTCTAGCCTGTGTCTAGCCTGTGTCTAGCCTGTGTCTAGCCTGTGTCTAGCCTGTGTCTAGCCTGTGTCTAGCCTTTGTCTAGCCTGTGCCTAGCCTGTGTCTAGCCTGTGTCTAGCCTGTGTCTAGCCTGTGTCTCGCCTGTGTCTAGCCTGTTTCTAGCCTGTGTCAAGCCTGTGTCTAGCCTGTGTCTAGCTTGTGTCTAGCCTGTGTCTAGCCTGTGCCTAGCCTGTGTCTAGCCTGTGCCTAGCCTGTGCCTAGCCTGTGCCTAGCCTGTGGCTAGCCTGTGCCTAGCCTATGCCTAGCCTGTGTCTAACCTGTGTCTAGCCTGTGTCTAGCCTGTGTCTAGCCTGTGTCTAGCCTGTGCCTTGCCTGTGACTGGCATGTGCATAGCCTGTGCCTAGCCAGTGTCTAGCCTGTGTCTAGCCTGTGCCTTGCCTGAGACTGGCATGTGCATAGCGTGTGCCTAGCCAGTGTCTAGCCAGTGCCTAGCCTGTGCCTAGCTAGTGTCTAGCCTTTGTCTAGCCTGTGTCTAGCCTGTGTCTAGCCTGTGCCTTGCCTGTGACTGGCATGTGCATAGCCTGTGCCTAGCCAGTGTCTAGCCTTTGTCTAGCCTGTGCCTTGCCTGAGACAAGCATGTGCATAGCGTGTGCCTAGGCAGTGTCTAGCCAGTGCCTAGCCTGTGCCTAGCCAGTCTCGAGCCTTTGTCTAGCCTGTGCATAGACTGTGTCTAGCCTGTGCCTAGCCAGTGTATAGCCTCTGTCTAGCCTGTGTCTAGTCAGTGTCTAGCCGGTGTCTAGCCTGTGCCTAGCCTGTGCCTAGCCTGTGACTGGCCTGTGCCTAGCCTGTGACTAGCTTGTGCCTAGCCAGTGCCTAGCCTGTGCCTAGCCTGTGCCTAGCCTGTGGCTAGCCTGTGCCTAGCCTATGCCTAGCCTGTGTATAGCCTGTGTCTAGCCTGTGTCTAGCCTGTGTCCAGCCTGTGTCTAGCCTGTGTCTAGCCTGTGTCCAGCCTGTGTCTAGCCTGTGTCTAGCCTGTGTCTAGCCTTTGTCTAGCCTGTGCCTAGCCTGTGTCTAGCCTGTTTCTAGCATGTGTCTAGCCTGTGTCTAGCCTGTGTCTAGCTTGTGTCTAGCCTGTGTCTAGCCTGTGTCTAGCGTGTGCCTAGCCTGTGTCTAGCCTGTGTCTAGCCTGTGTCTAGCCTGTGTCTAGCCTGTGTCTAGCCTGTGTCTAGCCTGTGCCTAGCCTGTGTCTAGCCTGTGTCTAGCCTGTGTCTAGCCTGTGTCTAGCCTGTGTCTAGCCTGTGTCTAGCCTGTGTCTAGCCTGTGTCTAGCCTGTGTCTAGCCTGTGTCTAGCCTGTGCCTAGCCTGTGTCTAGCCTGTGTCTAGCCTGTGTCTAGCCTGTGTCTAGCCTGTGTCTAGCCTGTGTCTAGCCTTTGTCTAGCCTGTGCCTAGCCTGTGCCTAGCCTGTGTCTAGCCTGTGTCTAGCCTGTGTCTAGCCTGTGTCTAGCCTGTGTCTAGCCTTTGTCTAGCCTGTGCCTAGCCTGTGTCTAGCCTGTGTCTAGCCTGTGTCTAGCCTGTGCCTAGCCAGTGTCTAGCCTGTGTCTAGCCTGTGCATTGCCTGAGACTGGCATGTGCATAGCGTGTGCCTAGCCAGTGTCTAGCCAGTGCCTAGCCTGTGCCTAGCTAGTGTCTAGCCTTTGTCTAGCCTGTGTCTAGCCTGTGTCTAGCCTGTGTCTAGCCTGTGTCTAGCCTGTGTCTAGCCTTTGTCTAGCCTGTGCCTAGCCTGTGTCTAGCCTGTGTCTAGCCTGTGTCTAGCCTGTGCCTAGCCAGTGTCTAGCCTGTGTCTAGCCTGTGCATTGCCTGAGACTGGCATGTGCATAGCGTGTGCCTAGCCTGTGCCTAGCCAGTCTCGAGCCTTTGTCTAGCCTGTGCATAGACTGTGTCTAGCCTGTGCCTAGCCAGTGTATAGCCTCTGTCTAGCCTGTGTCTAGTCAGTGTCTAGCCGGTGTCTAGCCTGTGCCTAGCCTGTGCCTAGCCTGTGACTGGCCTGTGCCTAGCCTGTGACTAGCTTGTGCCTAGCCAGTGCCTAGCCTGTGCCTAGCCTGTGCCTAGCCTGTGGCTAGCCTGTGCCTAGCCTATGCCTAGCCTGTGTATAGCCTGTGTCTAGCCTGTGTCTAGCCTGTGTCCAGCCTGTGTCTAGCCTGTGTCTAGCCTGTGTCCAGCCTGTGTCTAGCCTGTGTCTAGCCTGTGTCTAGCCTTTGTCTAGCCTGTGCCTAGCCTGTGTCTAGCCTGTTTCTAGCATGTGTCTAGCCTGTGTCTAGCCTGTGTCTAGCTTGTGTCTAGCCTGTGTCTAGCCTGTGTCTAGCGTGTGCCTAGCCTGTGTCTAGCCTGTGTCTAGCCTGTGTCTAGCCTGTGTCTAGCCTGTGTCTAGCCTGTGTCTAGCCTGTGCCTAGCCTGTGTCTAGCCTGTGTCTAGCCTGTGTCTAGCCTGTGTCTAGCCTGTGTCTAGCCTGTGTCTAGCCTGTGTCTAGCCTGTGTCTAGCCTGTGTCTAGCCTGTGTCTAGCCTGTGTCTAGCCTGTGTCTAGCCTGTGTCTAGCCTGTGTCTAGCCTGTGTCTAGCCTGTGTCTAGCCTTTGTCTAGCCTGTGCCTAGCCTGTGTCTAGCCTGTGTCTAGCCTGTGTCTAGCCTGTGTCTAGCCTGTGTCTAGCCTGTGTCTAGCCTTTGTCTAGCCTGTGCCTAGCCTGTGTCTAGCCTGTGTCTAGCCTGTGTCTAGCCTGTGCCTAGCCAGTGTCTAGCCTGTGTCTAGCCTGTGCATTGCCTGAGACTGGCATGTGCATAGCGTGTGCCTAGCCAGTGTCTAGCCAGTGCCTAGCCTGTGCCTAGCCAGTGTCTAGCTTTTGTCTAGCCTGTGCCTTGCCTGTGGCTAGCCTGTGTCTAGCCTGTGTCTAGCCTGTGCCTTGCCTGTGACTGGCATGTGCATAGCCTATGCCTAGCCAATGTCTAGCCTGTGTCTAGCCTGTGCCTTGCCTGAGACAGGCATGTGCATAGCGTGTGCCTAGGCAGTGTCTAGCCAGTGCCTAGCCTGTGCCTATCCAGTATCTAGCCTTTGTCTAGCCTGTGCATAGCCTGTGTCTAGCCTGTGCCTAGCCAGTGTATAGCCTCTGTCTAGCCTGTGTCTAGTCAGTGTTTAGCCGGTGTCTAGCCGGTGTCTAGCCTGTGCCTAGCCTGTGCCTAGCCTGTGCCTAGCCTGTGCCTAGCCTGTGCCTAGCCTGTGCCTAGCCTGTGGCTAGACTGTGCCTAGCCTATGCCTAGCCTGTGTCTAGCCTGTGTCTAGCCTGTGTCCAGCCTGTGTCTAGCCTGTGTCTAGCCTGTGTCTAGCCTGTGTCCAGCCTATGTCTAGCCTGTGTCTAGCCTGTGTCTAGCCTGTGTCTAGCCTTTGTCTAGCCTGTGCCTTGCCTGTGACTGGCATGTGCATAGCCTGTGCCTAGCCAGTGTCTAGCCTGTGTCAAGCCTGTGCCTTGCCTGAGACTGGCATGTGCATAGCGTGTGCCTAGTCAGTGTCTAGTCAGTGTCTAGCCAGTGTTTAGCCTGTGCCTAGCCAGTGCCTAGCCTTTGTCTAGCCTGTGCCTTGCCTGTGGCTAGCCTGTGTCTAGCCTGTGTCTAGCCTGTGCCTTGCCTGAGACAGGCATGTGCATAGCGTGTGCCTAGGCAGTGTCTAGCCAGTGCCTAGCCTGTGCCTAGCCAGTCTCGAGCCTTTGTCTAGCCTGTGCATAGACTGTGTCTAGCCTGTGCCTAGCCAGTGTATAGCCTCTGTCTAGCCTGTGTCTAGTCAGTGTCTAGCCGGTGTCTAGCCTGTGCCTAGCCTGTGCCTAGCCTGTGCCTAGCCTGTGACTGGCCTGTGCCTAGCCTGTGGCTAGCCTGTGCCTAGCCTATGCCTAGCCTGTGTATAGCCTGTGTCTAGCCTGTGTCTAGCCTGTGTCCAGCCTGTGTCTAGCCTGTGTCTAGCCTGTGTCCAGCCTGTGTCTAGCCTGTGTCTAGCCTGTGTCTAGCCTGTGTCTAGCCTTTGTCTAGCCTGTGCCTAGCCTGTGTCTAGCCTGTGTCTAGCCTGTGTCTAGCCTGTGTCTTGCCTGTGTCTAGCCTGTTTCTAGCCTGTGTCAAGCCTGTGTCTAGCCTGTGTCAAGCTTGTGTCTAGCCTGTGTCTAGCCTGTGTCTAGCCTGTGCCTAGCCTGTGTCTAGCCTGTGTCTAGCCTGTGTCTAGCCTGTGTCTAGCCTGTGTCTAGCCTGTGTCTAGCCTGTGTCTAGCCTGTGTCTAGCCTGTGTCTAGCCTGTGTCTAGCCTGTGTCTAGCCTGTGTCTAGCCTGTGTCTAGCCTTTGTCTAGCCTGTGCCTAGCCTGTGTCTAGCCTGTGTCTAGCCTGTGTCTAGCCTGTGTCTAGCCTGTGTCTAGCCTGTGTCTAGCCTGTGTCTAGCCTGTGTCTAGCCAGTGCCTTTCCTGTGACTTGCATGTACATAGCCTGTGCCTAGCCAGTGTCTAGCCTGTGTCGAGCCTGTGCATTGCCTGAGACTGGCATGTGCATAGCGTGTGCCTAGCCAGTGTCTAGCCAGTGCCTAGCCTGTGCCTAGCCAGTGTCTAGCCTTTGTCTAGCCTGTGCCTTGCCTGTGGCTAGCCTGTGTCTAGCCTGTGTCTAGCCTGTGCCTTGCCTGTGACTGGCATGTGCATAGCCTATGCCTAGCCAATGTCTAGCCTGTGTCTAGCCTGTGCCTTGCCTGAGACAGGCATGTGCATAGCGTGTGCCTAGGCAGTGTCTAGCCAGTGCCTAGCCTGTGCCTATCCAGTATCTAGCCTTTGTCTAGCCTGTGCATAGCCTGTGTCTAGCCTGTGCCTAGCCAGTGTATAGTCTCTGTCTAGCCTGTGTCTAGTCAGTGTTTAGCCGGTGTCTAGCCGGTGTCTAGCCTGTGCCTAGCCTGTGCCTAGCCTGTGCCTAGCCTGTGGCTAGACTGTGCCTAGCCTATGCCTAGCCTGTGTCTAGCCTGTGTCTAGCCTGTGTCCAGCCTGTGTCTAGCCTGTGTCTAGCCTGTGTCTAGCCTGTATCCAGCCTATGTCTAGCCTGTGTCTAGCCTGTGTCTAGCCTGTGTCTAGCCTTTGTCTAGCCTGTGCCTAGCCTGTGTCTAGCCTGTGTCTAGCCTGTGTCTAGCTTGTGTCTAGCCTGTGTCTAGTCTGTGTCTAGCCTGTGCCTAGCCTGTGTCTAGCCTGTGTCTAGCCTGTGTCTAGCCTGTGTCTAGCCTGTGTCTAGCCTGTGTCTAGCCTGTGTCTAGCCTGTGTCTAGCCTGTGTCTAGCCTGTGTCTAGCCTGTGTCTAGCCTGTGTCTATCCTGTGTCTAGCCTGTGTCTAGCCTGTGTCTAGCCCGTCTCTAAACAGTGTCTAGCCAGTGTCTAGCCTGTGACTGGCATGTGACTGGCATGTGCATAGTCTGTGCCTAGCCAGTGTCTAGCCTGTGTCTAGCCTGTGCCTTGCCTGAGACTGGCATGTGCATAGCGTGTGCCTAGCCAGTGTCTAGCCTGTGTCTATCCTGTGCCTTGCCAGAGACTGGCATGTGCATAACGTGTGCCTAGCCAGTGTCTAGCCTGTGTCTAGCCTGTGCCTTGCCTGAGACAGGCATGTGCATTGCGTGTGCCTAGCCAGTGTCAAGCCAGTGCCTAGCCTGTGCCTAGCCTGTGACTGGCATGTGCATAGCCTGTGCTTAGCCTGTGTCTAGCCTGTGTCTAGCCTGTGTCTAGCCTGTGTCTAGCCTGTGTCTAGCCTGTGTCTAGCCTGTTTCTAGCCTGTGTCTAGCCTGTGTCTAGCCTGTGTCTAGCCTGTGTCTAGCTTGTGTCTAGCCTGTGTCTAGCCTGTGTCTAGCCTGTGCCTAGCCTGTGTCTAGCCTGTGTCTAGCCTGTGCCTTGCCTGTAACTGGCATGTGCATAGCCTGTGCCTAGCCAGTGTCTAGCCTGTGCCTTGCCTGAGACAGGCATGTGCATAGCGTGTGCCTAGCCAGTGTCTAGCCAGTGCCTAGCCTGTGCCTAGCCTGTGCCTAGCCTGTGTCTAGCCTGTGCATAGCCTGTGTCTGGCGTGTGCCTAGCAGTGTCTAGCCAGTGCCTAGCCTGTGCCTAGCCTGTGCCTAGCCTGTGACTGGCATGTGCATAGCCTGTGCCTAGCCTGTGTCTAGCCTGTGTCTAGCCTCAGCCTGTGTATAGCCTGTGTCTAGCCTGTTTCTAGCCTGTGTCTAGCCTGTGTCTAGCCTGTGTCTAGCCTGTGTCTAGCTTGTGTCTAGCCTGTGTCTAGCCTGTGTCTAGCCTGTGCCTAGCCTGTGTCTAGCCTGTGTCTAGCCTGTGTCTAGCCTGTGCCTTGCCTAAGACAGGCATGTGCATAGCGTGTGCCTAGCCAGTGTCTAGCCAGTGCCTAGCCTGTGCCTAGCCTGTGCCTAGCCTGTGCCCTAGCCTGTGTCTAGCCTGTGTCTAGGCCTGCTGCCTTGCCTGTGTCTAGCCTGTGTCTAGCCTGTGCCTTGCCTGTGACAGGCATGTGCATAATAGCCAGTGTCTGCCAGTGCCTAGCCTGTGCCTACCAGTGTCTAGCCTGTGTCTAGCCTGTGCCTAGCCTGAGACAGGCATGTCTGTCTCTAGCCGGTGTCCAGCCGGTGCCTAGCCAGTGTCTAGCCTGTGCCTTGCCTGTGCCTAGCCAGTGTCTAGCCTGTGTCTAGCCTGTGCCTAGCCTGTGGTCTAGCCTGTGCCTGGCCAGTGCCTTGTGCCTAGCTTGTGCCTAGCCTGTGCCTAGCCTGTGCCTAGCCTGTGTCCCTAGCCTGTGGCTAGCCTGTGTCTAGCCTATACCTAGCCTGTGTCTAGCCTGTGTCTAGCCTGTGCCTAGCCTGTGTCTAGCCTGTGTCTAGCCTGTGCCTTGCCTGTGACTGGCATGTGCATAGCCTGTGCCTAGCCAGTGTCTAGCCTGTGTCTAGCATGTGCCTTGCCTGAGACTGGCATGTGCATAGCGTGTGCCTAGCCAGTGTCTAGCCAGTGCCTAGCCTGTGCCTAGCTAGTGTCTAGCCTTTGTCTAGCCTGTGTCTAGCCTGTGTCTAGCCTGTGCCTTGCCTGTGACTGGCATGTGCATAGCCTGTGCCTAGCCAGTGTCTAGCCTTTGTCTAGCCTGTGCCTTGCCTGAGACAAGCATGTGCATAGCGTGTGCCTAGGCAGTGTCTAGCCAGTGCCTAGCCTTAGCCTAGCCTGTGCCTAGCCAGTCTCGAGCCTTTGTCTAGCCTGTGCATAGACTGTGTCTAG
>JAEIFO010001448.1:0-41164 GCA_018903695.1 Zaprionus gabonicus | reverse complement strand
TGTGCCTGTGCCTCTGCCAGTAACTGGCATGTGCATAGCCTGTGCCTAGCCAGTGTCTAGCCAGTGCTAGCCTGTGTCTAGCCTGTGCCTAGCCTGTCCCTAGCCTGTGCCTAGCCTGTGCCTAGCCTGTGCTTAGCCTGTGTCTAGACTGTGCCTTGCCTGAGACTGGCATGTGCATAGCCTGTGCCTAGCCAGTGTTTAGCCTGTGTCTAGCCTGTGCCTTGCCTGAGACTGGCATGTGCATAGCGTGTGCCTAGCCAGTGTCTAGCCAGTGCCTTGCCTGTGCCTAGCCAGTGTCTAGCCTTTGTCTAGCCTGTGCATAGCCTGTGTCTAGCTTGTGCCTAGCCAGTGTATAGCCTCTGTCTAGCCTGTGTCTAGTCAGTATCTAGCCGGTGTTTAGCCGGTTTCTAGCCTGTGCCTAGCCTGTGCCTAGCCTGTGACTGGCCTATGCCTAGCCTGTGTCTAGCCTGTGTCTAGCCTGTGTCTAGCCTGTGTCTAGCCTGTGTCTAGCCTGTGTCCAGCCTGTGTCTAGCCTGTGTCTAGCCTGTGTCCAGCCTGTGTCTAGCCTGTGTCTAGCCTGTGTCTAGCCTGTGTCTAGCATTTGTCTACCCTGTGCCTAGCCTGTGTCTAGCCTGTGTCTAGCCTGTTTCTAGCCTGTGTCTTGCCTGTGTCTAGCCTGTGTCTAGCTTGTGTCTAGCCTGTGTCTAGCCTGTGTCTAGCCTGTGCCTAGCCTGTGTCTAGCCTGTGTCTAGCCTGTGTCTAGCCTGTGTCTAGCCTGTGTATAGCCTGTGTCTAGCCTGTGCCTAGCCAGTGTCTAGCCTGTGTCTAGCCTGTGCCTTGCCTGTGACATGCATGTGACTGGCATGTGCATAGCCTGTGCCTAGCCTGTGTCCAGCCTGTGTCTAGCCTGTGTCTAGCCTGTGTCTAGCCTGTGTCTAGCCTTTGTCTAGCCTGTGCCTAGCCTGTGTCTAGCCTGTGTCTAGCCTGTTTCTAGCCTGTGTCTAGCCTGTGTCTAGCCTGTGTCTAGCTTGTGTCCAGCCTGTGTCTAGCCTGTGTCTAGCCTGTGTCTAGCCTGTGCCTAGCCTGTGTCTAGCTTGTGTCTAGCCTGTGTCTAGCCTGTGTCTAGCCTGTGTCTAGCCTGTGTCTAGCCTGTGTCTAGCCTGTGTATAGCCTGTGTCTAGCCTGTGCCTAGCCAGTGTCTAGCCTGTATCTAGCCTGTGCCTTGCCTGTGACATGCATATGACTGGCATGTGCACAGCCTGTGTCTAGCCAGTGTCTAGCCTGTGTCTAACCTGTGCCTTGCCAGTAACTGGCATGTGCATAGCCTGTGCGTAGCCAGTGTCTAGCCAGTGTCTAGCCTGTGTCTAGCCTGTGCCTAGCCTGTACCTAGCCTGTGCCTAGCCTGTGCCTAGCCTGTGCCTAGCCTGTGCCTAGCCTGTGTCTAGCCTGTGCCTTGCCTGAGACTGGCATGTGCATAGCCTGTGCCTAGCCAGTGTTTAGCCTGTGTCTAGCCTGTGCCTTGCCTGAGACTGGCATGTGCATAGCGTGTGCCTAGCCAGTGTCTAGCCAGTGCCTTGCCTGTGCCTAGCCAGTGTCTAGCCTTTGTCTAGCCTTTGTCTAGCCTGTGCATAGCCTGTGTCTAGCTTGTGCCTAGCCAGTGTATAGCCTCTGTCTAGCCTGTGTCTAGTCAGTATCTAGCCGGTGTTTAGCCGGTGTCTAGCCTGTGCCTAGCCTGTGCCTAGCCTGTGCCTAGCCTGTGACTGGCCTATGCCTAGCCTGTGTCTAGCCTGTGTCTAGCCTGTGTCTAGCCTGTGTCCAGCCTGTGTCTAGCCTGTGTCTAGCCTGTGTCCAGCCTGTGTCTAGCCTGTGTCTAGCCTGTGTCTGGCCTGTGTCTAGCCTGTGTCTAGCATTTGTCTACCCTGTGCCTAGCCTGTGTCTAGCCTGTGTCTAGCCTGTTTCTAGCCTGTGTCTAGCCTGTGTCTAGCCTGTGTCTAGCTTGTGTCTAGCCTGTGTCTAGCCTGTGTCTAGCCTGTGCCTAGCCTGTGTCTAGCCTGTGTCTAGCCTGTGTCTAGCCTGTGTATAGCCTGTGTCTAGCCTGTGCCTAGCCAGTGTCTAGCCTGTGTCTAGCCTGTGCCTTGCCTGTGACATGCATGTGACTGGCATGTGCATAGCCTGTGCCTAGCCAGTGTCTAGCCTGTGTCTAGCCTGTGCCTTGCCAGTAACTGGCATGTGCATAGCCTGTGCCTAGCCAGTGTCTAGCCTGTGTCTAGCCTGTGCATAGCCTGTGCCTAGCCTGTGCCTAGCCTGTGCCTAGCCTGTGTCTAGCCTGTGTCTAGCCTGTGCCTTACCTGAGACTGGCATGTGCATAGCCTGTGCCTAGCCAGTGTTTAGCCTGTGTCTAGCCTGTGCCTTGCCTGAGACTGGCATGTGCATAGCATGTGCCTAGCCAATGTCTAGCCTGTGCCTTGCCAGAAACTGGCATGTGCATAGCGTGTGCCTAGCCAGTGTCTAGCCAGTGCCTAGCCTGTGTCTAGCCTGTGTCTAGCCTGTGCCTTGCCTGTGACTGGCATGTGCATAGCCTGTGCCTTACCAGTGTCTAGCCTGTGTCTAGCCTGTGCCTTGCCTGTGACTGGCATGTGCATAGCCTGTGCCTAGCCAGTGTCTAGCCTGTGTCTAGCCTGTGTCTAGCCTGTGTCTAGCCTGTGTTTAGCCTGTGCCTTGCCTGTGATTGGCATGTGCATAGCCTGTGCCTTGCCAGTGTCTAGCCTGTGTCTAGCCTGTGCCTTGCCTGAGACAGGTATGTGCATAGCGTGTGTCTAGCCAGTGCCTAGCCTGTGCCTTGCCAGTGTCTAGCCTTTGTCTAGCCTGTGCATAGCCTGTGTCTAGCCAGTGTATAGCCTCTGTCTAGCCTGTGCCTTGCCTGTGACTGGCATGTGCAAAGCCTGTGCCTAGCCAGTGTCTAGCCTGTGTCTAGCCTGTGCCTTGCCTGAGACAGGCATGTGCATAGCGTGTGCCTAGCCAGTGTCTAGCCAGTTCCTAGCCTGTGCCTAGCCAGTGTCTAGCCTTTGTCTAGCCTGTGCATAACCTGTGTCTAGCCTGTGCCTAGCCAGTGTATAGCCTCTGTCTAGCCGGTGTCTAGCCTGTGTCTAGCCTGTGCCTAGCCTGTGCCTAGCCTGTGACTGGCCTGTGCCTAGCCAGTATCTAGCCTGTGTCTATCCTGTGCCTTGCCTGTGACTAGCATGTGCATAGCCTGTGCCTAGCCAGTGTCTAGCCTGTGTCTAGCCTGTGCCTAGCCTGAGACAGGCATGTGCATAGCGTGTGCCTAGCCAGTGTCTAGCCAGTGCCTAGCCTGTGCCTAGCCAGTGTCTAGCCTTTGTCTAGCCTGTGCATAGCCTGTGTCTAGCCTGTGCCTAGCCAGTGTAAAGCCCTCTGTCTAGCCTGTGTCTAGTCTGTGTTTAGCCGGTGTCTAGCCGGTGTCTAGCCTGTGCCTAGCCTGTGCCTAGCCTGTGACTGGCCTGTGCCTAGCCAGTGTCTAGCCAGTGCCTAGCCTGTGCCTAGCCTGTGCCTAGCCTGTGTCTAGCCTGTGGCTAGCCTGTGCCTTGCCTGTGACTGGCATGTGCATAGCCTGTGCCTAGCCAGTGTCTAGCCTGTGTCTAGCCTGTGCCTTGCCTGAGACTGGCATGTGCATAGCGTGTGCCTAGCCAGTCTCTAGCCAGTGCCTAGCCTGTGCCTAGCCAGTGTCTAGCCTTTGTCTAGCCTGTGTCTAGCCTGTGTCTAGCTGGTGCCTAGCCAGTGAATAGCCTCTGTCTAGCCTGTGTCTAGTCAGTGTCTAGCCGGTGTCTAGCCGGTGTCTAGCCTGTGCCTAGCCTGTGACTGGCCTATGCCTAGCCTGTGTCTAGCCTGTGTCTAGCCTGTGTCCAGCCTGTGTCTAGCCTGTGTCTAGCCTGTGTCTAGCCTGTGTCTAGCCTGTGTCTAGCCTGTGTCTAGCCTGTGTCTTGCCTGTGTCTAGCCTGTGTCTAGCCTGTGTCTAGCCTGTGTCTAGCCTTTGTCTAGCCTGTGCCTAGCCTGTGTCTAGCCTGTGTCTAGCCTGTTTCTAGCCTGTGTCTAGCCTGTGTCTAGCCTGTGTCTAGCTTGTGTCTAGCCTGTGTCTAGCCTGTGTCTAGCCTGTGCCTAGCCTGTGTCTAGCCTGTGTCTAGCCTGTGTCTAGCCTGTGTCTAGCCTGTGTCCAGCCTGTGTCTAGCCTGTGTCTAGCCTGTGTCTAGCCTGTGTCCAGCCTGTGTCTAGCCTGTGTCTAGCCTGTGTCTAGCCTGTGTCTATCCTTTGTCTAGCCTGTGCCTAACCTGTGTCTAGCCTGTGTCTAGCCTGTTTCTAGCCTGTGTCTAGCCTGTGTCTAGCCTGTGTCTAGCTTGTGTCCAGCCTGTGTCTAGCCTGTGTCTAGCCTGTGCCTAGCCTGTGTCTAGCCTGTGTCTAGCCTGTGTCTAGCCTGTGTATAGCCTGTGTCTAGCCTGTGCCTAGCCAGTGTCTAGCCTGTGTCTACCCTGTGCCTTGCCTGTGACATGCATGTGACTGGCATGTGCATAGCCTGTGCCTAGCCAGTGTCTAGCCTGTGTCTAGCCTGTGCCTAGCCTGAGACAGGCATGTGCATAGCGTGTGCCTAGCCAGTGTCTACCCAGTGCCTAGCCTGTGTCTAGCCAGTGCCTAGCCTGTGTCTAGCCTGTGTCTAGCCTGTGCCTAGCCAGTGTCTAGCCTGTGTCTAGCCTGTGCCAAGCCTGTGTCTAGCCTGTGTCTAGCCTGTGTTTAGCCTGTGCCTTGCCTGTGATTCGCATGTGCATAGCCTGTGCCTAGCCAGTGTCTAGCCTGTGTCTAGCTTGTGCCTTGCCTGAGACAGGCATGTGCATAGCGTGTGTCTATCCAGTGCCTAGCCTGTGACTTGCCAGTGTCTAGCCTTTGTCTAGCCTGTGCATAGCCTGTGTCTAGCCTGTGCCTAGCCAGTGTATAGCCTCTGTCTAGCCTGTGTCTAATCTGTGTCTAGCCGGTGTCTAGCCTGTGCCTAGCCTGTGCCTTGCCTGTGACTGGCATGTGCAAAGCCTGTGTCTAGCCAGTGTCTAGCCTGTGTCTAGCCTGTGCCTTGCCTGAGACAGGCATGTGCATAGCGTGTGCCTAGCCAGTGTCTAGCCAGTGCCTAGCCTGTGCCTAGCCAGTGTCTAACCTTTGTCTAGCCTGTGCATAGCCTGTGTCTAGCCTGTGCCTAGCCAGTGTTTAGCCTCTGTCTAGCCGGTGTCTAGCCTGTGTCTAGCCTGTGCCTAGCCTGTGCCTAGCCTGTGACTGGCCTGTGCCAAGCCAGTATCTAGCCTGTGTCTAGCCTGTGCCTTGCCTGTGACTGGCATGTGCATAGCCTGTGCCTAGCCAGTGTCTAGCCTGTGTCTAGCCTGTGCCTAGCCTGAGACAGGCATGTGCATAGCGTGTGCCTAGCCAGTGTCTAGCCAGTGCCTAGCCTGTGCCTAGCCAGTGTCTAGCCTTTGTCTAGCCTGTGCATAGCCTGTGCCTAGCCAGTGTAAAGCCTCTGTCTTGCCTGTGTCTATTCTGTGTTTAGCCGGTGTCTAGCCGGTGTCTAGCCTGTGCCTAGCCTGTGCCTAGCCTGTGACTGGCCTGTGCCTAGCCAGTGTCTAGCCAGTGCCTAGCCTGTGCCTAGCCTGTGCCTAGCCTGTATCTAGCCTGTGTCTAGCCTGTGCCTTGCCTGTGACTGGCATGTGCATAGCCTGTGCCTAGCCAGTGTCTAGCCTGTGTCTAGCCTCTGTCTAGCCGGTGTCTAGCCTATGTCTAGCCTGTGCCTAGCCTGTGCCTAGCCTGTGACTGGCCTGTGCCTTGCCTGAGACTGGCATGTGCATGGCGTGTGCCTAGCCAGTGTCTAGCCTGTGTCTAGCCTGTGTCTAGCCTGTGTCCAGCCTGTGTCTAGCCTGTGTCTAGCCTGTGTCTAGCCTGTGTCTAGCCTGTGTCTAGCCTTTGTCTAGCCTGTGCCTAGCCTGTGTCTAGCCTGTGTCTAGCCTGTTTCTAGCCTGTGTCTAGCCTGTGTCCAGCCTGTGTGTAGCCTGTGTCTAGCCTGTGTCTAGCCTGTGTCTAGCCTTTGTCTAGCCTGTGCCTAGCCTGTGTCTAGCCTGTGTCTAGCCTGTTTCTAGCCTGTGTCTAGCCTGTGTCTAGCCTGTGTCTAGCTTGTGTCTAGCCTGTGTCTAGCCTGTGTCTAGCCTGTGTCTAGCCTGTGCCTAGCCTGTGTCTAGCCTGTGTCTAGCCTGTGTCTAGCCTGTGTCTAGCCTGTGTCTAGCCTGTGTCTAGCCTGTGTCTAGCCTGTGTATAGCCTGTGTCTAGCATGTGCCTAGCCAGTGTCTAGCCTGTGTCTAGCCTGTGCCTTGCCTGTGACATGCATATGACTGGCATGTGCACAGCCTGTGCCTAGCCAGTGTCTAGCCTGTGTCTAGCCTGTGCCTTGCCAGTAACTGGCATGTGCATAGCCTGTGCCTAGCCAGTGTCTAGCCAGTGTCTAGCCTGTGTCTAGCCTGTGCCTAGCCTGTACCTAGCCTGTGCCTAGCCTGTGCCTAGCCTGTGCCTAGCTTGTGTCTAGCCTGTGCCTTGCCTGAGACTGGCATGTGCATAGCCTGTGCCTAGCCAGTGTTTAGCCTGTGTCTAGCCTGTGCCTTGCCTGAGACTGGCATGTGCATAGCGTGTGCCTAGCCAGTGTCTAGCCAGTGCCTTGCCTGTGCCTAGCCAGTGTCTAGCCTTTGTCTAGCCTGTGCATAGCCTGTGTCTAGACTGTGCCTAGCCAGTGTATAGCCTCTGTCTAGCCTGTGTCTAGTCAGTATCTAGCCGGTGTTTAGCCGGTGTCTAGCCTGTGCCTAGCCTGTGCCTAGCCTGTGACTAGCCTATGCCTAGCCTGTGTCTAGCCTGTGTCTAGCCTGTGTCTAGCCTGTGTCCAGCCTGTGTCTAGCCTGTGTCTAGCCTGTGTCCAGTCTGTGTCTAGCCTGTGTCTAGCCTGTGTCTAGCCTGTGTCTAGCCTGTGTCTAGCATTTGTCTACCCTGTGCCTAGCCTGTGTCTAGCCTGTGTCTAGCCTGTTTCTAGCCTGTGTCTAGCCTGTGTCTAGCCTGTGTCTAGCCTGTGTCTAGCTTGTGTCTAGCCTGTGTCTAACCTG
Organism: Zaprionus gabonicus; assembly: GCA_018903695.1. Lineage (NCBI taxonomy): Eukaryota > Metazoa > Arthropoda > Insecta > Diptera > Drosophilidae > Zaprionus > Zaprionus gabonicus. Next base: position 33,983 of record JAEIFO010001448.1, on the reverse strand, counting down.
TGTCTAGCCTGTGCCTAGCCTGTGTAGCCTGTGTCTAGCCTGTGTCTAGCCTGTGTATAGCCTGTGTCTAGCCTGTGCCTAGCCAGTGTCTAGCCTGTGTCTAGCCTGTGCCTTGCCTGTGACATGCATGTGACTGGCATGTGCATACCCTGTGCCTAGCCAGTGTCTAGCCTGTGTCTAGCCTGTGCCTTGCCAGTAACTGGCATGTGCATAGCCTGTGCCTAGCCAGTGTCTAGCCTGTGTCTAGCCTGTGCATAGCCTGTGCCTAGCCTGTGCCTAGCCTGTGCCTAGCCTGTGCCTAGCCTGTGTCTAGCCTGTGTCTAGCCTGTGCCTTGCCTGAGACTGGCATGTGCATAGCCTGTTCCTAGCCAGTGTTTAGCCTGTGTCTAGCCTGTGCCTTGCCTGAGACTGGCATGTGCATAGCGTGTGCCTAGCCAATGTCTAGCCTGTGCCTTGCCAGAGACTGGCATGTGCATAGCGTGTGCCTAGCCAGTGTCTAGCCAGTGCCTAGCCTGTGTCTAGCCTGTGTCTAGCCTTTGCCTTGCCTGTGACTGGCATGTGCATAGCCTGTGCCTTACCAGTGTCTAGCCTGTGTCTAGCCTGTGCCTTGCCTGTGACTGGCATGTGCATAGCCTGTGCCTAGCCAGTGTCTAGCCTGTGTCTAGCCTGTACCTAGCCTGTGCCTAGCCTGTGCCTAGCCTGTGTCTAGCCTGTGCCTAGCCTGTGCCTAGCCTGTGACTGGCCTGTGCCTAGCCAGTATCTAGCCTGTATCTAGCCTGTGCCTTGCCTGTGACTGGCATGTGCATAGCCTGTGCCTAGCCAGTGTCTAGCCTGTGTCTAGCCTGTGCCTAGCCTGAGACAGGCATGTGCATAGCGTGTGCCTAGCCAGTGTCTAGCCAGTGCCTAGCCTGTGCCTAGCCAGTGTCTAGCCTTTGTCTAGCCTGTGCATAGCCTGTGCCTAGCCAGTGTAAAGCCTCTGTCTAGCCTGTGTCTATTCTGTGTTTAGCCGGTGTCTAGCCGGTGTCTAGCCTGTGCCTAGCCTGTGCCTAGCCTGTGACTGGCCTGTGCCTAGCCAGTGTCTAGCCAGTGCCTAGCCTGTGCCTAGCCTGTGCCTGTATCTAGCCTGTGTCTAGCCTGTGCCTTGCCTGTGACTGGCATGTGCATAGCCTGTGCCTAGCCAGTGCCTAGCCTGTGTCTAGCCTCTGTCTAGCCGGTGTCTAGCCTGTGTCTAGCCTGTGCCTAGCCTGTGCCTAGCCTGTGCCTAGCCTGTGACTGGCCTGTGCTTTGCCTGAGACTGGCATGTGCATAGCGTGTGCCTAGCCAGTGTCTAGCCAGTGCCTTGCTTGTGCCTAGCTAGTGTCTAGCCTGTGTCTAGCCTGTGTCCAGCCTGTGTCTAGCCTGTGTCTAGCCTGTGTCTAGCCTGTGTCCAGCCTGTGTCTAGCCTGTGTCTAGCCTGTGTCTAGCCTGTGTATAGCCTGTGTCTAGCCTGTGCCTAGCCAGTGTCTAGCCTGTGTCTAGCCTGTGCCTAGCCTGTGCCTAGCCTGAGACAGGCATGTGCATAGCGTGTGCCTAGCCAGTGTCTAGCCAGTGCCTAGCCTGTGCCTAGCCTGTGTCTAGCCTGTGTCTAGCCTGTGTCTAGCCTGTGTCTAGCCTGTGTCTAGCCTGTGTCTAGCCTGTGTCTAGCCTGTGTCTAGCCTGTGTCTAGCCTGTGTATAGCCTGTGTCTAGCCTGTGCCTAGCCAGTGTCTAGCCTGTGTCTAGCCTGTGCCTTGCCTGTGACATGCATATGACTGGCATGTGCACAGCCTGTGCCTAGCCAGTGTCTAGCCTGTGTCTAGCCTGTGCCTTGCCAGTAACTGGCATGTGCATAGCCTGTGCCTAGCCAGTGTCTAGCCTGTGTCTAGCCTGTGCCTAGCCAGTGTCTAGCCTGTGTCTAGCCTGTGCCTTGCCAGTAACTGGCATGTGCATAGCCTGTGCCTAGCCAGTGTCTAGCCAGTGTCTAGCCTGTGTCTAGCCTGTGCCTAGCCTGTACCTAGCCTGTGCCTAGCCTGTGCCTAGCCTGTCCCTAGCCTGTGTCTAGCCTGTGCCTTGCCTGAGACTGGCATGTGCATAGCCTGTGCCTAGCCAGTGTTTAGCCTGTGTCTAGCCTGTGCCTTGCCTGAGACTGGCATGTGCATAGCGTGTGCCTAGCCAGTGTCTAGCCAGTGCCTTGCCTGTGCCTAGCCAGTGTCTAGCCTTTGTCTAGCCTGTGCATAGCCTGTGTCTCGCCTGTGCCTAGCCAGTGTATAGCCTCTGTCTAGCCTGTGTCTAGTCAGTATCTAGCCGGTGTCTAGCCTGTGCCTAGCCTGTGCCTAGCCTGTGACTAGCCTATGCCTAGCCTGTGTCTAGCCTGTGTCTAGCCTGTGTCTAGCCTGTGTCCAGCCTGTGTCTAGCCTGTGTCTAGCCTGTGTCCAGCCTGTGTCTAGCCTGTGTCTAGCCTGTGTCTAGCCTGTGTCTAGCATTTGTCTACCCTGTGCCTAGCCTGTGTCTAGCCTGTGTCTAGCCTGTTTCTAGCCTGTGTCTAGCCTGTGTCTAGCCTGTGTCTAGCTTGTGTCTAGCCTGTGTCTAGCCTGTGTCTAGCCTGTGCCTAGCCTGTGTCTAGCCTGTGTCTAGCCTGTGTCTAGCCTGTGTACAGCCTGTGTCTAGCCTGTGCCTAGCCAGTGTCTAGCCTGTGTCTAGCCTGTGTCTAGCCTGTGCCTTGCCTGTGACATGCATGTGACTGGCATGTGCATAGCCTGTGCCTAGCCAGTGTCTAGCCTGTGTCTAGCCTGTGCCTTGCCAGTAACTGGCATGTGCATAGCCTGTGCCTAGCCAGTGTCTAGCCTGTCTCTAGCCTGTGCATAGCCTGTGCCTAGCCTGTGCCTAGCCTGTGCCTAGCCTGTGTCTAGCCTGTGTCTAGCCTGTGCCTTGCCTGAGACTGGCATGTGCATAGCCTGTGCCTAGCCAGTGTTTAGCCTGTGTCTAGCCTGTGCCTTGCCTGAGACTGGCATGTGCATAGCGTGTGCCTAGCCAATGTCTTGCCTGTGCCTTGCCAGAGACTGGCATGTGCATAGCGTGTGCCTAGCCAGTGTCTAGCCAGTGCCTAGCCTGTGTCTAGCCTGTGTCTATCCTGTGCCTTGCCTGTGACTGGCATGTGCATAGCCTGTGCCTTACCAGTGTCTAGCCTGTGTCTAGCCTGTGCCTTGCCTGTGACTGGCATGTGCATAGCCTGTGCCTAGCCAGTGTCTAGCCTGTTTCTAGCCTGTGTCTAGCCTGTGTCTAGCCTGTGTCTAGCTTGTGTCTAGCCTGTGTCTAGCCTGTGTCTAGCCTGTGCCTAGCCTGTGTCTAGCATTTGTCTACCCTGTGCCTAGCCTGTGTCTAGCCTGTGTCTAGCCTGTTTCTAGCCTGTGTCTAGCCTGTGTCTAGCCTGTGTCTAGCTTGTGTCTAGCCTGTGTCTAGCCTGTGTCTAGCCTGTGCCTAGCCTGTGTCTAGCCTGTGTCTAGCCTGTGTCTAGCCTGTGTACAGCCTGTGTCTAGCCTGTGCCTAGCCAGTGTCTAGCCTGTGTCTAGCCTGTGTCTAGCCTGTGCCTTGCCTGTGACATGCATGTGACTGGCATGTGCATAGCCTGTGCCTAGCCAGTGTCTAGCCTGTGTCTAGCCTGTGCCTAGCCAGTGTCTAGCCTGTGTCTAGCCTGTGCCAAGCCTGTGTCTAGCCTGTGTCTAGCCTGTGTTTAGCCTGTGCCTTGCCTGTGATTGGCATGTGCATAGCCTGTGCCTAGCCAGTGTCTAGCCTGTGTCTAGCCTGTGCCTTGCCTGAGACAGGCATGTGCATAGCGTGTGTCTAGCCAGTGCCTAGCCTGTGCCTTGCCAGTGTCTAGCCTTTGTCTAGCCTGTGCATAGCCTGTGTCTAGCCAGTGTATAGCCTCTGTCTAGCCTGTGTCTAATCTGTGTCTAGCCGGTGTCTAGCCTGTGCCTTGCCTGTGACTGGCATGTGCAAAGCCTGTGCCTAGCCTGTGTCTAGCCTGTGTCTAGCCTGTGCCTTGCCTGAGACAGGCATGTGCATAGAGTGTGCCTAGCCAGTGTCTAGCCAGTTCCTAGCCTGTGCCTAGCCAGTGTCTAGCCTTTGTCTAGCCTGTGCATAACCTGTGTCTAGCCTGTGCCTAGCCAGTGTATAGCCTCTGTCTAGCCGGTGTCTAGCCTGTGTCTAGCCTGTGCCTAGCCTGTGCCTAGCCTGTGACTGGCCTGTGCCTAGCCAGTATCTAGCCTGTGGCTAACCTGTGCCTTGCCTGTGACTGGCATGTGCATAGCCTGTGCCTAGCCAGTGTCTAGCCTGTGTCTAGCCTGTGCCTAGCCTGAGACAGGCATGTGCATAGCGTGTGCCTAGCCAGTGTCTAGCCAGTGCCTAGCCAGTGTCTAGCCTTTGTCTAGCCTGTGCATAGCCTGTGTCTAGCCTGTGCCTAGCCAGTGTAAAGCCTCTGTCTAGCCTGTGTCTAGTCTGTGTTTAGCCGGTGTCTAGCCGGTGTCTAGCCTGTGCCTAGCCTGTGCCTAGCCTGTGACTGGCCTGTGCCTAGCCAGTGTCTAGCCAGTGCCTAGCCTGTGCCTAGCCTGTGCCTAGCCTGTGTCTAGCCTGTGTCTAGCCTGTGTCTAGCCTGTGCCTTGCCTGTGACTGGCATGTGCATAGCCTGTGCCTAGCCAGTGTCTAGCCTGTGTCTAGCCTGTGCCTAGCCTGTGTCTAGCCTGTGTCTAGCCTGTGCCTTGCCTGTGACTGGCATGTGCATAGCCTGTGCCTAGCCAGTGTCTAGCCTGTGTCTAGCCTGTGCCTTGCCTGAGACTGGCATGTGCATAGCGTGTGCCTAGCCAGTGTCTAGCCAGTGCCTAGCCTGTGCCTAGCCAGTGTCTAGCCTTTGTCTAGCCTGTGTCTAGCCTGTGTCTAGCCTGTGCCTAGCCAGTGTATAGCCTCTGTCTAGCCTGTGTCTAGTCAGTGTCTAGCCGGTGTCTAGCCGGTGTCTAGCCTGTGCATAGCATGTGCATAGCGTGTGCCTAGCCAGTGTCAAGCCAGTGCCTAGCCTGTGTCTAGCCTGTGTCTAGCCTGTGCCTTGCCTGTGACTGGCATGTGCATAGCCTGTGCCTTACCAGTGTCTAGCCTGTGTCTAGCCTGTGCCTTGCCTGTGACTGGCATGTGCATAGCCAGTGCCTAGCCAGTGTCTAGCCTGTGTCTAGCCTGTACCTAGCCTGTGCCTAGCCTGTGCCTAGCCTGTGTCTAGCCTGTGCCTAGCCTGTGCCTAGCCTGTGCCTAGCCTGTGACTGGCCTGTGCCTAGCCAGTATCTAGCCTGTATCTAGCCTGTGCCTTGCCTGTGACTGGCATGTGCATAGCCGGTGCCTAGCCAGTGTCTAGCCTGTGTCTAGCCTGTGCCTAGCCTGAGACAGGCATGTGCATAGCGTGTGCCTAGCCAGTGTCTAGCCAGTGCCTAGCCTGTGCCTAGCCAGTGTCTAGCCTTTGTCTAGCCTGTGCATAGCCTGTGCCTAGCCAGTGTAAAGCCTCTGTCTAGCCTGTGTCTATTCTGTGTTTAGCCGGTGTCTAGCCGGTGTCTAGCCTGTGCCTAGCCTGTGCCTAGCCTGTGACTGGCCTGTGCCTAGCCAGTGTCTAGCCAGTGCTTAGCCTGTGCCTAGCCTGTGCCTAGCCTGTATCTAGCCTGTGTCTAGCCTGTGCCTTGCCTGTGACTGGCATGTGCATAGCGTGTGCCTAGCCAGTGTCTAGCCAGTGCCTAGCCTGTGCCTAGCCAGTGTCTAGCCTTTGTCTAGCCTGTGTCTAGCCTGTGTCTAGCCTGTGCCTAGCCAGTGTATAGCCAGTGTCTAGCCTGTGTCTAGCCTCTGTCTAGCCGGTGTCTAGCCTGTGTCTAGCCTGTGCCTAGCCTGTGCCTAGCCTTTGACTGGCCTGTGCCTTGCCTGAGACTGGCATGTGCATAGCGTGTGCCTAGCCAGTTTCTAGCCAGTGCCTTGCTTGTGCCTAGCCAGTGTCTAGCCTGTGTCTAGCCTGTGTCCAGCCTGTGTCTAGCCTGTGTCTAGCCTGTGTCTAGCCTGTGTCCAGCCTGTGTCTAGCCTGTGTCTAGCCTGTGTCTAGCCTGTGTGTAGCCTTTGTCTAGCCTGTGCCTAGCCTGTGTCTAGCCTGTGTCTAGCCTGTTTCTAGCCTGTGTCTAGCCTGTGTCTAGCCTGTGTCTAGCTTGTGTCTAGCCAGTGTCTAGCCTGTGCATAGCCTGTGCCTAGCCTGTGCCTAGCCTGTGTCTAGCCTGTGTCTACCCTGTGTCTAGCCTGTGTCTAGCCTGTGTCTAGCCTGTGTCTAGCCTGTGTATAGCCTGTGTCTAGCCTGTGCCTAGCCAGTGTCTAGCCTGTGTCTAGCCTGTGCCTTGCCTGTGACATGCATATGACTGGAATGTGCACAGCCTGTGCCTAGCCAGTGTCTAGCCTGTGTCTAGCCTGTGCCTTGCCAGTAACTGGCATGTGCATAGCCTGTGCCTAGCCAGTGTCTAGCCAGTGTCTAGCCTGTGTCTAGCCTGTGCCTAGCCTGTACCTAGCCTGTGCCTAGCCTGTGCCTAGCCTGTGCCTAGCCTGTGTCTAGCCTGTGCCTTGCCTGAGACTGGCATGTGCATAGCCTGTGCCTAGCCAGTGTTTAGCCTGTGTCTAGCCTGTGCCTTGCCTGAGACTGGCATGTGCATAGCGTGTGCCTAGCCAGTGTCTAGCCAGTGCCTTGCCTGTGCCTAGCCAGTGTCTAGCCTTTGTCTAGCCTGTGCATAGCCTGTGTCTAGCCTGTGCCTAGCCAGTGTATAGCCTCTGTCTAGCCTGTGTCTAGTCAGTATCTAGCCGGTGTTTAGCCGGTGTCTAGCCTGTGCCTAGCCTGTGCCTAGCCTGTGACTAGCCTATGCCTAGCCTGTTTCTAGCCTGTGTCTAGCCTGTGTCTAGCCTGTGTCCAGGCTGTGTCTAGCCTGTGTCTAGCCTGTGTCCAGCCTGTGTCTAGCCTGTGTCTAGCCTGTGTCTAGCATTTGTCTACCCTGTGCCTAGCCTGTGTCTAGCCTGTGTCTAGCCTGTTTCTAGCCTGTGTCTAGCCTGTGTCTAGCCTGTGTCTAGCCTGTGTCTAGCCTGTGTCTAGCCTGTGTCTAGCCTGTGTCTAGCCTGTGCCTAGCCTGTGTCTAGCCTGTGTCTAGCCTGTGTCTAGCCTGTGTATAGCCTGTGTCTAGCCTGTGCCTAGCCAGTGTCTAGCCTGTGTCTAGCCTGTGCCTTGCCTGTGACATGCATGTGACTGGCATGTGCATAGCCTGTGCCTAGCCAGTGTCTAGCCTGTGTCTAGCCTGTGCCTTGCCAGTAACTGGCATGTGCATAGCCTGTGCCTAGCCAGTGTCTAGCCTGTGTCTAGCCTGTGGCTAGCCTGTGCCTAGCCTGTGCCTAGCCTGTGCCTAGCCTGTGTCTAGCCTGTGTCTAGCCTGTGCCTTGCCTGAGACTGGCATGTGCATAGCCTGTGCCTAGCCAGTGTTTAGCCTGTGTCTAGCCTGTGCCTTGCCTGAGACTGGCATGTGCATAGCGTGTGCCTAGCCAATGTCTAGCCTGTGCCTTGCCAGAGACTGGCATGTGCATAGCGTGTGCCTAGCCAGTGTCTAGCCAGTGCCTAGCCTGTGTCTAGCCTGTGTCTATCCTGTGCCTTGCCTGTGACTGGCATGTGCATAGCCTGTGCCTTACCAGTGTCTAGCCTGTGTCTAGCCTGTGCCTTGCCTGTGACTGGCATGTGCATAGCCTGTGCCTAGCCAGTGTCTAGCCTGTGTCTAGCCTGTGCCTAGCCAGTGTCTAGCCTGTGTCTAGCCTGTGCCAAGCCTGTGTCTAGCCTGTGTCTAGCCTGTGTTTAGCCTGTGCCTTGCCTGTGATTGGCATGTGCATAGCCTGTGCCTAGCCAGTGTCTAGCCTGTGTCTAGCCTGTGCCTTGCCTGAGACAGGCATGTGCATAGCGTGTGTCTAGCCAGTGCCTAGCCTGTGCCTTGCCAGTGTCTAGCCTTTGTCTAGCCTGTGCATAGCCTGTGTCTAGCCAGTGTATAGCCTCTGTCTAGCCTGTGTCTAATCTGTGTCTAGCCGGTGTCTAGCCTGTGCCTAGCCTGTGCCTTGCCTGTGACTGGCATGTGCAAAGCCTGTGCCTAGCCAGTGTCTAGCCTGTGTCTAGCCTGTGCCTTGCCTGAGACAGGCATGTGCATAGAGTGTGCCTAGCCAGTGTCTAGCCAGTTCCTAGCCTGTGCCTAGCCAGTGTCTAGCCTTTGTCTAGCCTGTGCATAACCCGTGTCTAGCCTGTGCCTAGCCAGTGTATAGCCTCTGTCTAGCCGGTGTCTAGCCTGTGTCTAGCCTGTGCCTAGCCTGTGCCTAGCCTGTGACTGGCCTGTGCCTAGCCAGTATCTAGCCTGTGTCTAGCCTGTGCCTTGCCTGTGACTGGCATGTGCATAGCCTGTGCCTAGCCAGTGTCTAGCCTGTGTCTAGCCTGTGCCTAGCCTGAGACAGGCATGTGCATAGCGTGTGCCTAGCCAGTGTCTAGCCAGTGCCTAGCCTGTGCCTAGCCAGTGTCTAGCCTTTGTCTAGCCTGTGCATAGCCTGTGTCTAGCCTGTGCCTAGCCAGTGTAAAGCCTCTGTCTAGCCTGTGTCTAGTCTGTGTTTAGCCGGTGTCTAGCCGGTGTCTAGCCGGTGTCTAGCCTGTGCCTAGCCTGTGCCTAGCCTGTGACTGGCCTGTGCCTAGCCAGTGTCTAGCCAGTGCCTAGCCTGTGCCTAGCCTGTGCCTAGCCTGTGTCTAGCCTGTGTCTAGCCTGTGCCTTGCCTGTGACTGGCATGTGCATAGCCTGTGCCTAGCCAGTGTCTAGCCTGTGTCTAGCCTGTGCCTAGCCTGTGTCTAGCCTGTGTCTAGCCTGTGCCTTGCCTGTGACTGGCATGTGCATAGCCTGTGCCTAGCCAGTGTCTAGCCTGTGTCTAGCCTGTGCCTTGCCTGAGACTGGCATGTGCATAGCGTGTGCCTAGCCAGTGTCTAGCCAGTGCCTAGCTTGTGCCTAGCCAGTGTCTAGCCTTTGTCTAGCCTGTGCCTAGCCTGTGTCTAGCCTGTGCCTAGCCAGTGTATAGCCTCTGTCTAGCCTGTGTCTAGTCAGTGTCTAGCCGGTGTCTAGCCGGTGTCTAGCCTGTGCCTAGCCTGTGACTGGCCTATGCCTAGCCTGTGTCTAGCCTGTGTCTAGCCTGTGTCTAGCCTGTGTCTAGCCTGTGTCTAGCCTGTGTCTAGCCTGTGTCTAGCCTGTGTCTAGCCTGTGTCTAGCCTGTGTCCAGCCTGTGTCTAGCCTGTGTCTAGCCTGTGTCTAGCCTGTGTCTAGCCTTTGTCTAGCCTGTGCCTAGCCTGTGACTGGCCTGTGCCTAGCCAGTATCTAGCCTGTATCTAGCCTGTGCCTTGCCTGTGACTGGCATGTGCATAGCCGGTGCCTAGCCAGTGTCTAGCCTGTGTCTAGCCTGTGCCTAGCCTGAGACAGGCATGTGCATAGCGTGTGCCTAGCCAGTGTCTAGCCAGTGCCTAGCCTGTGCCTAGCCAGTGTCTAGCCTTTGTCTAGCCTGTGCATAGCCTGTGCCTAGCCAGTGTAAAGCCTCTGTCTAGCCTGTGTCTATTCTGTGTTTAGCCGGTGTCTAGCCGGTGTCTAGCCGGTGTCTAGCCTGTGCCTAGCCTGTGCCTAGCCTGTGACTGGCCTGTGCCTAGCCAGTGTCTAGCCAGTGCCTAGCCTGTGCCTAGCCTGTGCCTAGCCTGTATCTAGCCTGTGTCTAGCCTGTGCCTTGCCTGTGACTGGCATGTGCATAGCCTGTGCCTAGCCAGTGTCTAGCCTGTGTCTAGCCTCTGTCTAGCCGGTGTCTAGCCTGTGCCTAGCCTGTGCCTAGCCTTTGACTGGCCTGTGCCTTGCCTGAGACTGGCATGTGCATAGCGTGTGCCTAGCCAGTGTCTAGCCAGTGCCTTGCTTGTGCCTAGCCAGTGTCTAGCCTGTGTCTAGCCTGTGTCCAGCCTGTGTCTAGCCTGTGTCTAGCCTGTGTCTAGCCTGTGTCCAGCCTGTGTCTAGCCTGTGTCTAGCCTGTGTCTAGCCTTTGTCTAGCCTGTGCCTAGCCTGTGTCTAGCCTGTGTCTAGCCTGTTTCTAGCCTGTGTCTAGCCTGTGTCTAGCCTGTGTCTAGCTTGTGTCTAGCCTGTGTCTAGCCTGTGTCTAGCCTGTGTCTAGCCTGTGCCTAGCCTGTGTCTAGCCTGTGTCTACCCTGTGTCTAGCCAGTGTCTAGCCTGTGTCTAGCCTGTGTCTAGCCTGTGTATAGCCTGTGTCTAGCCTGTGCCTAGCCAGTGTCTAGCCTGTGTCTAGCCTGTGCCTTGCCTGTGACATGCATATGACTGGAATGTGCACAGCCTGTGCCTAGCCAGTGTCTAGCCTGTGTCTAGCCTGTGCCTTGCCAGTAACTGGCATGTGCATAGCCTGTGCCTAGCCAGTGTCTAGCCAGTGTCTAGCCTGTGTCTAGCCTGTGCCTAGCCTGTACCTAGCCTGTGCCTAGCCTGTGCCTAGCCTGTGCCTAGCCTGTGTCTAGCCTGTGCCTTGCCTGAGACTGGCATGTGCATAGCCTGTGCCTAGCCAGTGTTTAGCCTGTGTCTAGCCTGTGCCTTGCCTGAGACTGGCATGTGCATAGCGTGTGCCTAGCCAGTGTCTAGCCAGTGCCTTGCCTGTGCCTAGCCAGTGTCTAGCCTTTGTCTAGCCTGTGCATAGCCTGTGTCTAGCCTGTGCCTAGCCAGTGTATAGCCTCTGTCTAGCCTGTGTCTAGTCAGTATCTAGCCGGTGTTTAGCCGGTGTCTAGCCTGTGCCTAGCCTGTGCCTAGCCTGTGACTAGCCTATGCCTAGCCTGTTTCTAGCCTGTGTCTAGCCTGTGTCTAGCCTGTGTCCAGCCTGTGTCTAGCCTGTGTCTAGCCTGTGTCCAGCCTGTGTCTAGCCTGTGTCTAGCCTGTGTCTAGCATTTGTCTACCCTGTGCCTAGCCTGTGTCGAGCCTGTGTCTAGCCTGTTTCTAGCCTGTGTCTAGCCTGTGTCTAGCCTGTGTCTAGCCTGTGTCTAGCCTGTGTCTAGCCTGTGTCTAGCCTGTGTCTAGCCTGTGCCTAGCCTGTGTCTAGCCTGTGTCTAGCCTGTGTCTAGCCTGTGTATAGCCTGTGTCTAGCCTGTGCCTAGCCAGTGTCTAGCCTGTGTCTAGCCTGTGCCTTGCCTGTGACATGCATGTGACTGGCATGTGCATAGCCTGTGCCTAGCCAGTGTCTAGCCTGTGTCTAGCCTGTGCCTTGCCAGTAACTGGCATGTGCATAGCCTGTGCCTAGCCAGTGTCTAGCCTGTGTCTAGCCTGTGGCTAGCCTGTGCCTAGCCTGTGCCTTGCCTGTGTCTAGCCTGTGTCTAGCCTGTGCCTTGCCTGAGACTGGCATGTGCATAGCCTGTGCCTAGCCAGTGTTTAGCCTGTGTCTAGCCTGTGCCTTGCCTGAGACTGGCATGTGCATAGCGTGTGCCTAGCCAATGTCTAGCCTGTGCCTTGCCAGAGACTGGCATGTGCATAGCGTGTGCCTAGCCAGTGTCTAGCCAGTGCCTAGCCTGTGTCTAGCCTGTGTCTATCCTGTGCCTTGCCTGTGACTGGCATGTGCATAGCCTGTGCCTTACCAGTGTCTAGCCTGTGTCTAGCCTGTGCCTTGCCTGTGACTGGCATGTGCATAGCCTGTGCCTAGCCAGTGTCTAGCCTGTGTCTAGCCTGTGCCTAGCCAGTGTCTAGCCTGTGTCTAGCCTGTGCCAAGCCTGTGTCTAGCCTGTGTCTAGCCTGTGTTTAGCCTGTGCCTTGCCTGTGATTGGCATGTGCATAGCCTGTGCCTAGCCAGTGTCTAGCCTGTGTCTAGCCTGTGCCTTGCCTGAGACAGGCATGTGCATAGCGTGTGTCTAGCCAGTGCCTAGCCTGTGCCTTGCCAGTGTCTAGCCTTTGTCTAGCCTGTGCATAGCCTGTGTCTAGCCAGTGTATAGCCTCTGTCTAGCCTGTGTCTAATCTGTGTCTAGCCGGTGTCTAGCCTGTGCCTAGCCTGTGCCTTGCCTGTGACTGGCATGTGCAAAGCCTGTGCCTAGCCAGTGTCTAGCCTGTGTCTAGCCTGTGCCTTGCCTGAGACAGGCATGTGCATAGAGTGTGCCTAGCCAGTGTCTAGCCAGTTCCTAGCCTGTGCCTAGCCAGTGTCTAGCCTTTGTCTAGCCTGTGCATAACCTGTGTCTAGCCTGTGCCTAGCCAGTGTATAGCCTCTGTCTAGCCGGTGTCTAGCCTGTGTCTAGCCTGTGCCTAGCCTGTGCCTAGCCTGTGACTGGCCTGTGCCTAGCCAGTATCTAGCCTGTGTCTAGCCTGTGCCTTGCCTGTGACTGGCATGTGCATAGCCTGTGCCTAGCCAGTGTCTAGCCTGTGTCTAGCCTGTGCCTAGCCTGAGACAGGCATGTGCATAGCCTGTGCCTAGCCAGTGTCTAGCCAGTGCCTAGCCTGTGCCTAGCCAGTGTCTAGCGTTTGTCTAGCCTGTGCATAGCCTGTGTCTAGCCTGTGCCTAGCCAGTGTAAAGCCTCTGTCTAGCCTGTGTCTAGTCTGTGTTTAGCCGGTGTCTAACCGGTGTCTAGCCTGTGCCTAGCCTGTGCCTAGCCTGTGACTGGCCTGTGCCTAGCCAGTGTCTAGCCAGTGCCTAGCCTGTGCCTAGCCTGTGCCTAGCCTGTGTCTAGCCTGTGTCTAGCCTGTGCCTTGCCTGTGACTGGCATGTGCATAGCCTGTGCCTAGCCAGTGTCTAGCCTGTGTCTAGCCTGTGCCTAGCCTGTGTCTAGCCTGTGTCTAGCCTGTGCCTTGCCTGTGACTGGCATGTGCATAGCCTGTGCCTAGCCAGTGTCTAGCCTGTGTCTAGCCTGTGCCTTGCCTGAGACTGGCATGTGCATAGCGTGTGCCTAGCCAGGGTCTAGCCAGTGCCTAGCCTGTGCCTAGCCAGTGTCTAGCCTTTGTCTAGCCTGTGTCTAGCCTGTGTCTAGCCTGTGCCTAGCCAGTGTATAGCCTCTGTCTAGCCTGTGTCTAGTCAGTGTCTAGCCGGTGTCTAGCCGGTGTCTAGCCTGTTCCTAGCCTGTGACTGGCCTATGCCTAGCCTGTGTCTAGCCTGTGTCTAGCCTGTGTCTAGCCTGTGTCCAGCCTGTGTCTAGCCTGTGTCTAGCCTGTGTCTAGCCTGTGTCTAGCCTTTGTCTAGCCTGTGCCTAGCCTGTGTCTAGCCTGTGTCTAGCCTGTTTCTAGCCTGTGTCTAGCCTGTGTCTAGCTTGTGTCTAGCCTGTGTCTAGCCTGTGTCTAGCCTGTGCCTAGCCTGTGCCTAACCTGTGTCTAGCCTGTGTCTAGCCTGTTTCTAGCCTGTGTCTAGCCTGTGTCTAGCCTGTGTCTAGCTTGTGTCCTGCCTGTGTCTAGCCTGTGTCTAGCCTGTGCCTAGCCTGTGTCTAGCCTGTGTCTAGCCTGTGTCTAGCCTGTGTATAGCCTGTGTCTAGCTTGTGCCTAGCCAGTGTCTAGCCTGTGTCTACCCTGTGCCTTGCCTGTGACATGCATGTGACTGGCATGTGCATAGCGTGTGCCTAGCCAGTGTCTAGCCTGTGCCTTGCCAGTAACTGGCATGTGCATAACCTGTGCCTAGCCAGTGTCTAGCCTGTGTCTAGCCTGTGGCTAGCCTGTGCCTAGCCTGTGCCTAGCCTGTGCCTAGCCTATGCCTAGCCTGTGCCTAGCCTATGCCTAGCCTGTGTCTAGCCTGTGCCTAGCCTGTGCCTAGCCTGTGCCTAGCCTGTGCCTAGCCTGTGCCTAGCCTGTGCCTAGCCTGTGTCTAGCCTGTGTCTAGCCTGTGCCTTGCCTGAGACTGGCATGTGCATAGCCTGTGCCTAGCCAGTGTTTAGCCTGTGTCTAGCCTGTGCCTTGCTTGAGACTGGCATGTGCATAGCGTGTGCCTAGCCAGTGTCTAGCCTGTGCCTTGCCAGAGACTGGCATGTGCATAGCGTGTGCCTAGCCAGTGTCTAGCCAGTGCCTAGCCTGTGTCTAGCCTGTGTCTAGCCTGTGCCTTGCCTGTGACTGGCATGTGCATAGCCTGTGCCTTACCAGTGTCTAGCCTGTGTCTAGCCTGTGCCTTGCCTGTGACTGGCATGTGCATAGCCTGTGCCTAGCCAGTGTCTAGCCTGTGTCTAGCCTGTGCCTAGCCAGTGTCTAGCCTGTGTCTAGCCTGTGCCAAGCCTGTGTCTAGCCTGTGTCTAGCCTGTGTTTAGCCTGTGCCTTGCCTGTGATTGGCATGTGCATAGCCTGTGCCTAGCCAGTGTCTAGCCTGTGTCTAGCCTGTGCCTTGCCTGAGACAGGCATGTGCACAGCGTGTGTCTAGCCAGTGCCTAGCCTGTGCCTGGCCAGTGTCTAGCCTTTGTCTAGCCTGTGCATAGCCTGTGTATAGCCTCTGTCTAGCCTGTGTCTAATCTGTGTCTAGCCGGTGTCTAGCCTGTGCCTAGCCTGTGCCTTGCCTGTGACTGGCATGTGCAAAGCCTGTGCCTAGCCAGTGTCTAGCCTGTGTCTAGCCTGTGCCTTGCCTGAGACAGGCATGTGCATAGCGTGTGCCTAGCCAGTGTCTAGCCAGTGCCTAGCCTGTGCCTAGCCAGTGTCTAGCCTTTGTCTAGCCTGTGCATAGCCTGTGTCTAGCCTGTGCCTAGCCAGTGTATAGCCTCTGTCTAGCCGGTGTCTAGCCTGTGCCTAGCCTGTGACTGGCCTGTGCCTAGCCAGTATCTAGCCTGTGTCTAGCCTGTGCCTTGCCTGTGACTGGCATGTGCATAGCCTGTGCCTAACCAGTGTCTAGCCTGTGTCTAGCCTGTGCCTAGCCTGAGACAGGCATGTGCATAGCGTGTGCCTAGCCAGTGTCTAGCCAGTGCCTAGCCTGTGCCTAGCCAGTGTCTAGCCTTTGTCTAGCCTGTGCATAGCCTGTGTCTAGCCTGTGCTTAGCCAGTGTAAAGCCTCTGTCTAGCCTGTGTCTAGTCTGTGTTTAGCCGGTGTCTAGCCGGTGTCTAGCCTGTGCCTAGCCTGTGCCTAGCCTGTGACTGGCCTGTGCCTAGCCAGTGTCTAGCCAGTGCCTAGCCTGTGCCTAGCCTGTGCCTAGCCTGTGTCTAGCCTGTGTCTAGCCTGTGCCTTGCCTGTGACTGGCATGTGCATAGCCTGTGCCTAGCCAGTGTCTAGCCTGTGTCTAGCCTGTGCCTAGCCTGTGTCTAGCCTGTGTCTAGCCTGTGCCTTGCCTGTGACTGGCATGTGCATAGCCTGTGCCTAGCCAGTGTCTAGCCTGTGTCTAGCCTGTGCCTTGCCTGAGACTGGCATGTGCATAGCGTGTGCCTAGCCAGTGTCTAGCCAGTGCCTAGCCTGTGCCTAGCCAGTGTCTAGCCTTTGTCTAGCCTGTGTCTAGCCTGTGTCTAGCCTGTGCCTAGCCAGTGTATAGCCTCTGTCTAGCCTGTGTCTAGTCAGTGTCTAGCCGGTGTCTAGCCGGTGTCTAGCCTGTGCCTAGCCTGTGACTGGCCTATGCCTAGCCTGTGTCTAGCCTGTGTCCAGCCTGTGTCTAGCCTGTGTCCAGCCTGTGTCTAGCCTGTGTCTAGCCTGTGTCTAGCCTGTGTCCAGCCTGTGTCTAGCCTGTGTCTAGCCTGTGTCTAGCCTGTGTCTAGCCTGTGTCTAGCCTGTGCCTAGCATGTGTCTAGCCTGTGTCTAGCCTGTTTCTAGCCTGTGTCTAGCCTGTGTCTAGCTTGTGTCTAGCCTGTGTCTAGCCTGTGTCTAGCCTGTGCCTAGCCTGTGTCTAGCCTGTGTCTAGCCTGTGTCTAGCCTGTGTCTAGCCTGTGTCTAGCCTGTGTCCAGCCTGTGTCTAGCCTGTGTCTAGCCTGTGTCTAGCCTGTGTCCAGCCTGTGTCTAGCCTGTGTCTAGCCTGTGTCTAGCCTGTGTCTAGCCTTTGTCTAGCCTGTGCCTAACCTGTGTCTAGCCTGTGTCTAGCCTGTTTCTAGCCTGTGTCTAGCCTGTGTCTAGCCTGTGTCTAGCTTGTGTCCAGCCTGTGTCTAGCCTGTGTCTAGCCTGTGCCTAGCCTGTGTCTAGCCTGTGTCTAGCCTGTGTATAGCCTGTTTCTAGCCTGTGCCTAGCCAGTGTCTAGCCTGTGTCTACCCTGTGCCTTGCCTGTGACATGCATGTGACTGGCATGTGCATAGCCTGTGCCTAGCCAGTGTCTAGCCTGTGTCTAGCCTGTGTCTAGCCTGTGCCTTGCCAGTAACTGGCATGTGCATAACCTGTGCCTAGCCAGTGTCTAGCCTGTGTCTAGCCTGTGGCTAGCCTGTGCCTAGCCTGTGCCTAGCCTGTGCCTAGCCTATGCCTAGCCTGTGCCTAGCCTATGCCTAGCCTGTGTCTAGCCTGTGCCTAGCCTGTGCCTAGCCTGTGCCTAGCCTGTGCCTAGCCTGTGCCTAGCCTGTGTCTAGCCTGTGTCTAGCCTGTGCCTTGCCTGAGACTGGCATGTGCATAGCCTGTGCCTAGCCAGTGTTTAGCCTGTGTCTAGCCTGTGCCTTGCTTGAGACTGGCATGTGCATAGCGTGTGCCTAGCCAGTGTCTAGCCTGTGCCTTGCCAGAGACTGGCATGTGCATAGCGTGTGCCTAGCCAGTGTCTAGCCAGTGCCTAGCCTGTGTCTAGCCTGTGTCTAGCCTGTGCCTTGCCTGTGACTGGCATGTGCATAGCCTGTGCCTAGCCAGTGTCTAGCCTGTGTCTAGCCTGTGCCTAGCCAGTGTCTAGCCTGTGTCTAGCCTGTGCCAAGCCTGTGTCTAGCCTGTGTCTAGCCTGTGTTTAGCCTGTGCCTTGCCTGTGATTGGCATGTGCATAGCCTGTGCCTAGCCAGTGTCTAGCCTGTGTCTAGCCTGTGCCTTGCCTGACACAGGCATGTGCACAGCGTGTGTCTAGCCAGTGCCTAGCCTGTGCCTTGCCAGTGTCTAGCCTTTGTCTAGCCTGTGCATAGCCTGTGTATAGCCTCTGTCTAGCCTGTGTCTAATCTGTGTCTAGCCGGTGTCTAGCCTGTGCCTAGCCTGTGCCTTGCCTGTGACTGGCATGTGCAAAGCCTGTGCCTAGCCAGTGTCTAGCCTGTGTCTAGCCTGTGCCTTGCCTGAGACAGGCATGTGCATAGCGTGTGCCTAGCCAGTGTCTAGCCAGTGCCTAGCCTGTGCCTAGCCAGGGTCTAGCCTTTGTCTAGCCTGTGCATAGCCTGTGTCTAGCCTGTGCCTAGCCAGTGTATAGCCTCTGTCTAGCCGGTGTCTAGCCTGTGCCTAGCCTGTGACTGGCCTGTGCCTAGCCAGTATCTAGCCTGTGTCTAGCCTGTGCCTTGCCTGTGACTGGCATGTGCATAGCCTGTGCCTAGCCAGTGTCTAGCCTGTGTCTAGCCTGTGCCTAGCCTGAGACAGGCATGTGCATAGCGTGTGCCTAGCCAGTGTCTAGCCAGTGCCTAGCCTGTGCCTAGCCAGTGTCTAGCCTTTGTCTAGCCTGTGCATAGCCTGTGTCTAGCCTGTGCCTAGCCAGTGTAAAGCCTCTGTCTAGCCTGTGTCTAGTCAGTGTTTAGCCGGTGTCTAGCCGGTGTCTAGCCTGTGCCTAGCCTGTGCCTAGCCTGTGCCTAGCCAGTATCTAGCCTGTGTCTAGCCTGTGCCTTGCCTGTGACTGGCATGTGCATAGCCTGTGCCTAACCAGTGTCTAGCCTGTGTCTAGCCTGTGCCTAGCCTGAGACAGGCATGTGCATAGCGTGTGCCTAGCCAGTGTCTAGCCAGTGCCTAGCCTGTGCCTAGCCAGTGTCTAGCCTTTGTCTAGCCTGTGCATAGCCTGTGTCTAGCCTGTGCTTAGCCAGTGTAAAGCCTCTGTCTAGCCTGTGTCTAGTCTGTGTTTAGCCGGTGTCTAGCCGGTGTCTAGCCTGTGCCTAGCCTGTGCCTAGCCTGTGACTGGCCTGTGCCTAGCCAGTGTCTAGCCAGTGCCTAGCCTGTGCCTAGCCTGTGCCTAGCCTGTGTCTAGCCTGTGTCTAGCCTGTGCCTTGCCTGTGACTGGCATGTGCATAGCCTGTGCCTAGCCAGTGTCTAGCCTGTGTCTAGCCTGTGCCTAGCCTGTGTCTAGCCTGTGTCTAGCCTGTGCCTTGCCTGTGACTGGCATGTGCATAGCCTGTGCCTAGCCAGTGTCTAGCCTGTGTCTAGCCTGTGCCTTGCCTGAGACTGGCATGTGCATAGCGTGTGCCTAGCCAGTGTCTAGCCAGTGCCTAGCCTGTGCCTAGCCAGTGTCTAGCCTTTGTCTAGCCTGTGTCTAGCCTGTGTCTAGCCTGTGCCTAGCCAGTGTATAGCCTCTGTCTAGCCTGTGTCTAGTCAGTGTCTAGCCGGTGTCTAGCCGGTGTCTAGCCTGTGCCTAGCCTGTGACTGGCCTATGCCTAGCCTGTGTCTAGCCTGTGTCCAGCCTGTGTCTAGCCTGTGTCCAGCCTGTGTCTAGCCTGTGTCTAGCCTGTGTCTAGCCTGTGTCCAGCCTGTGTCTAGCCTGTGTCTAGCCTGTGTCTAGCCTGTGTCTAGCCTTTGTCTAGCCTGTGCCTAGCCTGTGTCTAGCCTGTGTCTAGCCTGTTTCTAGCCTGTGTCTAGCCTGTGTCTAGCTTGTGTCTAGCCTGTGTCTAGCCTGTGTCTAGCCTGTGCCTAGCCTGTGTCTAGCCTGTGTCTAGCCTGTGTCTAGCCTGTGTCTAGCCTGTGTCTAGCCTGTGTCCAGCCTGTGTCTAGCCTGTGTCTAGCCTGTGTCTAGCCTGTGTCCAGCCTGTGTCTAGCCTGTGTCTAGCCTGTGTCTAGCCTGTGTCTAGCCTTTGTCTAGCCTGTGCCTAACCTGTGTCTAGCCTGTGTCTAGCCTGTTTCTAGCCTGTGTCTAGCCTGTGTCTAGCCTGTGTCTAGCTTGTGTCCAGCCTGTGTCTAGCCTGTGTCTAGCCTGTGCCTAGCCTGTGTCTAGCCTGTGTCTAGCCTGTGTATAGCCTGTTTCTAGCCTGTGCCTAGCCAGTGTCTAGCCTGTGTCTACCCTGTGCCTTGCCTGTGACATGCATGTGACTGGCATGTGCATAGCCTGTGCCTAGCCAGTGTCTAGCCTGTGTCTAGCCTGTGTCTAGCCTGTGCCTTGCCAGTAACTGGCATGTGCATAACCTGTGCCTAGCCAGTGTCTAGCCTGTGTCTAGCCTGTGGCTAGCCTGTGCCTAGCCTGTGCCTAGCCTGTGCCTAGCCTATGCCTAGCCTGTGCCTAGCCTATGCCTAGCCTGTGTCTAGCCTGTGCCTAGCCTGTGCCTAGCCTGTGCCTAGCCTGTGCCTAGCCTGTGCCTAGCCTGTGTCTAGCCTGTGTCTAGCCTGTGCCTTGCCTGAGACTGGCATGTGCATAGCCTGTGCCTAGCCAGTGTTTAGCCTGTGTCTAGCCTGTGCCTTGCTTGAGACTGGCATGTGCATAGCGTGTGCCTAGCCAGTGTCTAGCCTGTGCCTTGCCAGAGACTGGCATGTGCATAGCGTGTGCCTAGCCAGTGTCTAGCCAGTGCCTAGCCTGTGTCTAGCCTGTGTCTAGCCTGTGCCTTGCCTGTGACTGGCATGTGCATAGCCTGTGCCTAGCCAGTGTCTAGCCTGTGTCTAGCCTGTGCCTAGCCAGTGTCTAGCCTGTGTCTAGCCTGTGCCAAGCCTGTGTCTAGCCTGTGTCTAGCCTGTGTTTAGCCTGTGCCTTGCCTGTGATTGGCATGTGCATAGCCTGTGCCTAGCCAGTGTCTAGCCTGTGTCTAGCCTGTGCCTTGCCTGACACAGGCATGTGCACAGCGTGTGTCTAGCCAGTGCCTAGCCTGTGCCTTGCCAGTGTCTAGCCTTTGTCTAGCCTGTGCATAGCCTGTGTATAGCCTCTGTCTAGCCTGTGTCTAATCTGTGTCTAGCCGGTGTCTAGCCTGTGCCTAGCCTGTGCCTTGCCTGTGACTGGCATGTGCAAAGCCTGTGCCTAGCCAGTGTCTAGCCTGTGTCTAGCCTGTGCCTTGCCTGAGACAGGCATGTGCATAGCGTGTGCCTAGCCAGTGTCTAGCCAGTGCCTAGCCTGTGCCTAGCCAGGGTCTAGCCTTTGTCTAGCCTGTGCATAGCCTGTGTCTAGCCTGTGCCTAGCCAGTGTATAGCCTCTGTCTAGCCGGTGTCTAGCCTGTGCCTAGCCTGTGACTGGCCTGTGCCTAGCCAGTATCTAGCCTGTGTCTAGCCTGTGCCTTGCCTGTGACTGGCATGTGCATAGCCTGTGCCTAGCCAGTGTCTAGCCTGTGTCTAGCCTGTGCCTAGCCTGAGACAGGCATGTGCATAGCGTGTGCCTAGCCAGTGTCTAGCCAGTGCCTAGCCTGTGCCTAGCCAGTGTCTAGCCTTTGTCTAGCCTGTGCATAGCCTGTGTCTAGCCTGTGCCTAGCCAGTGTAAAGCCTCTGTCTAGCCTGTGTCTAGTCAGTGTTTAGCCGGTGTCTAGCCGGTGTCTAGCCTGTGCCTAGCCTGTGCCTAGCCTGTGACTGGCCTGTGCCTAGCCAGTGTCTAGCCAGTGCCTAGCCTGTGCCTAGCCTGTGCCTAGCCTGTCTCTAGCCTGTGTTTAGCCTGTGCCTTGCCTGTGACTGGCATGTGCATAGCCTGTGCCTAGCCAGTGTCTAGCCTGTGTCTAGCCTGTGCCTAGCCTGTGTCTAGCCTGTGTCTAGCCTGTGCCTTGCCTGTGACTGGCATGTGCATAGCCTGTGCCTAGCCAGTGTCTAGCCTGTGTCTAGCCTGTGCCTTGCCTGAGACTGGCATGTGCATAGCGTGTGCCTAGCCAGTGTCTAGCCAGTGCCTAGCCTGTGCCTAGCCAGTGTCTAGCCTTTGTCTAGCCTGTGTCTAGCCTGTGTCTAGCCTGTGCCTAGCCAGTGTATACCCTCTGTCTAGCCTGTGTCTAGTCAGTGTCTAGCCGGTGTCTAGCCGGTGTCTAGCCTGTGCCTAGCCTGTGACTGGCCTATGCCTAGCCTGTGTCTAGCCTGTGTCCAGCCTGTGTCTAGCCTTTGTCTAGCCTGTGTCTAGCCTGTGTCCAGCCTGTGTCTAGCCTGTGTCTAGCCTGTGTCTAGCCTGTGTCTAGCCTTTGTCTAGCCTGGGTCTAGCCTGTGTCTAGCCTGTGTCTAGCCTGTTTCTAGCCTGTGTCTAGCCTGTGTCTAGCTTGTGTCTAGCCTGTGTCTAGCCTGTGTCTAGCCTGTGCCTAGCCTGTGTCTAGCCTGTGTCTAGCCTGTGTCTAGCCTGTGTCTAGCCTGTGTCTAGCCTGTGTCCAGCCTGTGTCTAGCCTGTGTCTAGCCTGTGTCTAGCCTGTGTCCAGCCTGTGTCTAGCCTGTGTCTTGTCTGTATCTAGCCTTTGTCTAGCCTGTGCCTAACCTGTGTCTAGCCTGTGTCTAGCCTGTTTCTAGCCTGTGTCTAGCCTGTGTCTAGCCTGTGTCTAGCTTGTGTCTAGCCTGTGTCTAGCCTGTGTCTAGCCTGTGTCTAGCCTGTGTCTAGCCTGTGTCTAGCCTGTGTCTAGCCTGTGTATAGCCTGTGTCTAGCCTGTGCCTAGCCAGTGTCTTGCCTGTGTCTAGCCTGTGCCTTGCCTGTGACATGCATGTGACTGGCATGTGCTTAGCCTGTGCCTAGCCAGTGTCTAGCCTGTGTCTAGCCTGTGCCTTGCCAGTAACTGGCATGTGCATAGCCTGTGCCTAGCCAGTGTCTAGCCTGTGTCTAGCCTGTGTCTAGCCTGTGCCTAGCCTGTGCCTTGCCTGTGTCTAGCCTGTGTCTAGCCTGTGCCTTGCCTGAGACTGGCATGTGCATAGCGTGTGCCTAGCCAGTGTTTAGCCTGTGTCTAGCCTGTGCCTTGCCTGAGACTGGCATGTGCATAGCCTGTGCCTAGCCTGTGTTTAGCCTGTGCCTTGCCTGTGATTGGCATGTGCATAGCCTGTGCCTAGCCAGTGTCTTGCCTGTGTCTAGCCTGTGCCTTGCCTGAGACAGGCATGTGCACAGCGTGTGTCTAGCCAGTGCCTAGCCTGTGCCTTGCCAGTGTCTAGCCTTTGTCTAGCCTGTGCATAGCCTGTGTATAGCCTCTGTCTAGCCTGTGTCTAATCTGTGTCTAGCCGGTGTCTAGCCTGTGCCTAGCCTGTGCCTTGCCTGTGTCTAGCCTGTGCCTTGCCTGAGACAGGCATGTGCATAGCGTGTGCCTAGCCAGTGTCTAGCCAGTGCCTAGCCTGTGCCTAGCCAGTGTCTAGCCTTTGTCTAGCCTGTGCATAGCCTGTGTCTAGCCTGTGCCTAGCCAGTGTATAGCCTCTGTCTAGCCGGTGTCTAGCCTGTGCCTAGCCTGTGACTGGCCTGTGCCTAGCCAGTATCTAGCCTGTGTCTAGCCTGTGCCTTGCCTGTGACTGGCATGTGCATAGCCTGTGCCTAGCCAGTGTCTAGCCTGTGTCTAGCCTGTGCCTAGCCTGAGACAGGCATGTGCAAAGCGTGTGCCTAGCCAGTGTCTAGCCAGTGCCTAGCCTGTGCCTAGCCAGTGTCTAGCCTTTGTCTAGCCTGTGCATAGCCTGTGTCTAGCCTGTGCCTAGCCAGTGTAAAGCCTCTGTCTAGCCTGTGTCTAGTCTGTGTTTAGCCGGTGTCTAGCCGGTGTCTAGCCTGTGCCTAGCCTGTGCCTAGCCTGTGACTGGCCTGTGCCTAGCCAGTGTCTAGCCAGTGCCTAGCCTGTGCCTAGCCTGTGCCTAGCCTGTCTCTAGCCTGTGTTTAGCCTGTGCCTTGCCTGTGACTGGCATGTGCATAGCCTGTGCCTAGCCAGTGTCTAGCCTGTGTCTAGCCTGTGCCTAGCCTGTGTCTAGCCTGTGTCTAGCCTGTGCCTTGCCTGTGACTGGCATGTGCATAGCCTGTGCCTAGCCAGTGTCTAGCCTGTGTCTAGCCTGTGCCTTGCCTGAGACTGGCATGTGCATAGCGTGTGCCTAGCCAGTGTCTAGCCAGTGCCTAGCCTGTGCCTAGCCAGTGTCTAGCCTTTGTCTAGCCTGTGTCTAGCCTGTGTCTAGCCTGTGCCTAGCCAGTGTATAGCCTCTGTCTAGCCTGTGTCTAGTCAGTGTCTAGCCGGTGTCTAGCCGGTGTCTAGCCTGTGCCTAGCCTGTGACTGGCCTATGCCTAGCCTGTGTCTAGCCTGTGTCCAGCCTGTGTCTAGCCTTTGTTTAGCCTGTGTCTAGCCTGTGTCCAGCCTGTGTCTAGCCTGTGTCTAGCCTGTGTCTAGCCTGTGTCTAGCCTTTGTCTAGCCTGGGTCTAGCCTGTGTCTAGCCTGTGTCTAGCCTGTTTCTAGCCTGTGTCTAGCCTGTGTCTAGCTTGTGTCTAGCCTGTGTCTAGCCTGTGTCTAGCCTGTGCCTAGCCTGTGTCTAGCCTGTGTCTAGCCTGTGTCTAGCCTGTGTCTAGCCTGTGTCTAGCCTGTGTCCAGCCTGTGTCTAGCCTGTGTCTAGCCTGTGTCTAGCCTGTGTCCAGCCTGTGTCTAGCCTGTGTCTAGCCTGTGTCTTGCCTGTATCTAGCCTTTGTCTAGCCTGTGCCTAACCTGTGTCTAGCCTGTGTCTAGCCTGTTTCTAGCCTGTGTCTAGCCTGTGTCTAGCCTGTGTCTAGCTTATGTCTAGCCTGTGTCTAGCCTGTGTCTAGCCTGTGCCTAGCCTGTGTCTAGCCTGTGTCTAGCCTGTGTCTAGCCTGTGTATAGCCTGTGTCTAGCCTGTGCCTAGCCAGTGTCTAGCCTGTGTCTAGCCTGTGCCTTGCCTGTGACATGCATGTGACTGGCATGTGCTTAGCCTGTGCCTAGCCAGTGTCTAGCCTGTGTCTAGCCTGTGCCTTGCCAGTAACTGGCATGTGCATAGCCTGTGCCTAGCCAGTGTCTAGCCTGTGTCTAGCCTGTGTCTAGCCTGTGCCTAGCCTGTGCCTAGCCTGTGCCTAGCCTGTGTCTAGCCTGTGTCTAGCCTGTGCCTTGCCTGAGACTGGCATGTGCATAGCGTGTGCCTAGCCAGTGTTTAGCCTGTGTCTAGCCTGTGCCTTGCCTGAGACTGGCATGTGCATAGCCTGTGCCTAGCCTGTGTCTAGCCTGTGCCTTGCCTGTGACTGGCATGTGCATAGCCTGTGCCTAGCCAGTGTCTAGCCTGTGTCTAGCCTGTGCCTAGCCTGAGACAGGCATGTGCATAGCGTGTGCCTAGCCAGTGTCTAGCCAGTGTCTAGCCTGTGTCTAGCCAGTGCCTAGCCTGTGTCTAGCCTGTGTCTAGCCTGTGCCTAGCCAGTGTCTAGCCTGTGTCTAGCCTGTGCCAAGCCTGTGTCTAGCCTGTGTCTAGCCTGTGTTTAGCCTGTGCCTTGCCTGTGATTGGCATGTGCATAGCCTGTGCCTAGCCAGTGTCTAGCCTGTGTCTAGCCTGTGCCTTGCCTGAGACAGGCATGTGCATAGCGTGTGTCTATCCAGTGCCTAGCCTGTGACTTGCCAGTGTCTAGCCTTTGTCTAGCCTGTGCATAGCCTGTGTCTAGCCTGTGCCTAGCCAGTGTATAGCCTCTGTCTAGCCTCTGTCTAGCCTGTGTCTAATCTGTGTCTAGCCGGTGTCTAGCCTGTGCCTAGCCTGTGCCTTGCCTGTGACTGGCATGTGCAAAGCCTGTGTCTAGCCAGTGTCTAGCCTGTGTCTAGCCTGTGCCTTGCCTGAGACAGGCATGTGCATAGCGTGTGCCTAGCCAGTGTCTAGCCAGTGCCTAGCCTGTGCCTAGCCAGTGTCTAACCTTTGTCTAGCCTGTGCATAGCCTGTGTCTAGCCTGTGCCTAGCCAGTGTATAGCCTCTGTCTAGCCGGTGTCTAGCCTGTGTCTAGCCTGTGCCTAGCCTGTGCCTAGCCTGTGACTGGCCTGTGCCTAGCCAGTATCTAGCCTGTGTCTAGCCTGTGCCTTGCCTGTGACTGGCATGTGCATAGCCTGTGCCTAGCCAGTGTCTAGCCTGTGTCTAGCCTGTGCCTAGCCTGAGACAGGCATGTGCATAGCGTGTGCCTAGCCAGTGTCTAGCCAGTGCCTAGCCTGTGCCTAGCCAGTGTCTAGCCTTTGTCTAGCCTGTGCATAGCCTGTGCCTAGCCAGTGTAAAGCCTCTGTCTAGCCTGTGTCTAGTCTGTGTTTAGCCGGTGTCTAGCCGGTGTCTAGCCTGTGCCTAGCCTGTGCCTAGTCTGTGACTGGCCTGTGCCTAGCCAGTGTCTAGCCAGTGCCTAGCCTGTGCCTAGCCTGTGCCTAGCCTGTATCTAGCCTGTGTCTAGCCTGTGCCTTGCCTGTGACTGGCATGTGCATAGCCTGTGCCTAGCCAGTGTCTAGCCTGTGTCTAGCCTGTGCCTAGCCTGTGTCTAGCCTGTGTCTAGCCTGTGCCTTGCCTGTGACTGGCATATGCATAGCCTGTGCCTAGCCAGTGTCTAGCCTGTGTCTAGCCTGTGCCTTGCCTGAGACTGGCATGTGCATAGCGTGTGCCTAGCCAGTGTCTAGCCAGTGCCTAGCCTGTGCCTAGCCAGTGTCTAGCCTTTGTCTAGCCTGTGTCTAGCCTGTGTCTACCCTGTGCCTAGCCAGTGTATAGCCTATGTCTAGCCTGTGTCTAGTCAGTGTCTAGCCGGTGTCTAGCCGGTGTCTAGCCTGTTCCTAGCCTGTGACTGGCCTATGCCTAGCCTGTGACTGGCCCTGCCTAGCCTGTGTCTAGCCTGTGTCTAGCCTGTGTCTAGCCTGTGTCTAGCCTGTGTCTAGCCTGTGTCCAGCCTGTGTCTAGCCTGTGTCTAGCCTGTGTCTAGCCTGTGTCTAGCCTGTGTCTAGCCTGTGTCTAGCCTGTGTCTAGCCTGTGTCTAGCGTTTGTCTAGCCTGTGTCTAGCCTGTGTCTAGCCTGTGTCTAGCCTGTTTCTAGCCTGTGTCTAGCCTGTGTCTAGCCTGTGTCTAGCTTGTGTCTAGCCTGTGTCTAGCCTGTGTCTAGCCTGTGCCTAGCCTGTGTCTAGCCTGTGTCTTGCCTGTGTCTAGCCTGTGTCTAGCCTGTGTCTAGCCTGTGTCTAGCCTGTGTCTAGCCTGTGTCTAGCCTGTGTCTAGCCTGTGTCTAGCCTGTGTCTAGCCTGTGTCTAGCCTGTGTCTAGCCTGTGTCTAGCCTGTGCCTAGCCAGTGTATAGCCTCTGTCTAGCCTGTGTCTAGCCTGTGCCTAGCCAGTGTATAGCCTATGTCTAGCCTGTGTCTAGTCAGTGTCTAGCCGGTGTCTAGCCGGTGTCTAGCCTGTGCCTAGCCTGTGACTGGCCTATGCCTAGCCTGTGTCTAGCCTGTGTCTAGCCTGTGTCTAGCCTGTGTCTAGCCTGTGTCTAGCCTGTGTCTAGCCTGTGTCCAGCCTGTGTCTAGCCTGTGTCTAGCCTGTGTCTAGCCTGTGTCCAGCCTGTGTCTAGCCTGTGTCTAGCCTGTGTCTAGCCTGTGTCTAGCGTTTGTCTAGCCTGTGCCTAGCCTGTGTCTAGCCTGTGTCTAGCCTGTTTCTAGCCTGTGTCTAGCCTGTGTCTATCCTGTGTCTAGCTTGTGTCTAGCCTGTGTCTAGTCTGTGTCTAGCCTGTGCCTAGCCTGTGTCTAGCCTGTGTCTAGCCTGTGTCTAGCCTGTGTCTAGCCTGTGTCTAGCCTGTGTCTAGCCTGTGTCTAGCCTGTGTCTAGCCTGTGCCTAGCCAGTGTCTAGCCTGTGTCTAGCCTGTGCCTTGCCTGTGACATGCATGTGACTGGTATGTGCATAGCCTGTGCCTAGCCAATGTCTAGCCTGTGTCTAGCCTGTGCCTAGCCTGTGCCTAGCCTGTGCCTAGCCTGTGCCTAGCCTGTGCCTAGCCTGTGCCTAGCCTGTGCCTAGCCTGTGCCTAGCCTGTGCCTAGCCTGTGCCTAGCCTGTGCCTAGCCTGTGCCTAGCCTGTGTCTAGCCTGTGCCTTGCCTGAGACTGGCATGTGCATAGCCTGTGCCTAGCCAGTGTTTAGCCTTTGTCTAGCCTGTGCCTTGCCTGAGACTGGCATTTGCATAGCGTGTGCCTAGCCAGTGTCTAGCCTGTGCCTTGCCAGAGACTGGCATGTGCATAGCGTGTGCCTAGCCAGTGTCTAGCCAGTGCCTAGCCTGTGTCTAGCCTGTGTCTAGCCTGTGTCTAGCCTGTGCCTTGCCTGTGACTGGCATGTGCATAGCCTGTGCCTTACCAGTGTCTAGCCTGTGTCTAGCCTGTGCCTTGCCTGTGACTGGCATGTGCATAGCCTGTGCCTAGCCAGTGTCTAGCCTGTGTCTAGCCTGTGCCTAGCCAGTGTCTAGCCTGTGTCTAGCCTGTGCCAAGCCTGTGTCTAGCCTGTGTCTAGCCTGTGTTTAGCCTGTGCCTTGCCTGTGACTGGCATGTGCATAGCCTGTGCCTAGCCAGTGTCTAGCCTGTGTCTAGCCTGTGTCTAGCCTGTGCCTTGCCTGAGACAGGCATGTGCATAGCGTGTGCCTAGCCAGTGTCTAGCTTGTGCCTAGCCAGTGTCTAGCCTTTGTCTAGCCTGTGCATAGCCTGTGTCTAGCCAGTGCCTAGCCAGTGTATAGCCTCTGTCTAGCCTGTGTCTAATCTTTGTCTATCCGGTGTCTAGCCTGTGCTTAGCCTGTGACTGACCTATGCCTAGCCTGTGTCTAGCCTGTGTCTAGCCTGTGTTTAGCCTGTGTCCAGCCTGTGTCCAGCCTGTGTCTAGCCTGAGTCTAGCCTGTGTCTAGCCTGTGCCTAGCCAGTGTCTAGCCTGTGTCTAGCCTGTGCCTTGCCTGTGACTGGCATGTGCATAGCCTGTGCCTAGCCAGTATCTAGCCTGTGTCTAGCCTGTGCCTAGCCTGAGACAGGCATGTGCATAGCGTGTGCCTAGCCAGTGTCTAGCCAGTGCCTAGCCTGTGCCTAGCCAGTGTCTAGCCTATGTCTAGCCTGTGCATAGCCTGTGTCTTGCCTGTGCCTAGCCAGTGTAAAGCCTCTGTCTAGCCTGTGTCTAGTCTGTGTCTAGCCGGTGTCTAGCCGGTGTCTAGCCTGTGCCTAGCCTGTTCCTAGCCTGTGACTGGCCTGTGCCTAGCCAGTGTCTAGCCAGTGCATAGCCTGTGCTTAGCCTGTGCCTAGCCTGTGTCTAGCCTGTGTCTAGCCTGTGCCTTGCCTGTGACTGGCATGTGCATAGCCTGTGCCTAGCCAGTGTCTAGCCTGTGTCTTGCCTGTGCCTAGCCTGTGTCTAGCCTGTGTCTAGCCTGTGCCTTGCCTGTGACTGGCATGTGCCTAGCCTGTGCCTAGCCTGTTTCTATCCTGTGCCTAGCCTGTGTCTAGCCTGTGTCTAGCCTGTGTCTAGCTTGTGTCTAGCCTGTGTCTAGCCTGTGTCTATCCTGTGCCTAGCCTGTGTCTAGCCTGTGTCTAGCCTGTGTCTAGCCTGTGTCTAGCCTGTGTCTAGCCTGTGTCTAGCCTGTGTCAAGCCTGTGTCTAGCCTGTGCCTAGCCAGTGTCTAGCCTGTGTCTAGCCTGTGCCTTGCCTGTGACATGCATGTGACTGGCATGTGCATAGCCTGTGCCTAGCCAGTGTCTAGCCAGTGTCTAGCCTGTGTCTAGCCTGTGCCTTGCCAGTGACTGGCATGTGCATAGCCTGTGCCTAGCCAGTGTCTAGCCTGTGTCTAGCCTGTGCCTAGCCTGTGCCTAGCCTGTGCCTAGCCTGTGCCTAGCCTGTGCCTAGCCTGTGCCTAGCCTGTGCCTAGCCTGTGCCTAGCCAGTGTCTAGCCTGTGTCTAGCCTGTGCCTTGCCTAAGACTGGCATGTGCATAGCCTGTGCCTAGCCAGTGTTTAGCCTGTGTCTAGCCTGTGCCTTGCCTGAGACTGGCATGTGCATAGCGTGTGCCTAGCCAGTGTCTAGCCTGTGCCTTCCCAGAGACTGGCATGTGCATAGCGTGTGCCTAGCCAGTGTCTAGCCAGTGCCTAGCCTGTGTCTAGCCTGTGCCTTGCCTGTGACTGGCATGTGCATAGCCTGTGCCTTACCAGTGTCTAGCCTGTGTCTAGCCTGTGCCTTGCCTGTGACTGGCATGTGCATAGCCTGTGCCTAGCCAATGTCTAGCCTGTGTCTAGCCTGTGCCTAGCCAGTGTCTAGCCTGTGTCTAGCCTGTGCCAAGCCTGTGTCTAGCCTGTGTCTAGCCTGTGTTTAGCCTGTGCCTTGCCTGTGACTGGCATGTGCATAGCCTGTGCCTAGCCAGTGTCTAGCCTGTGCCTTGCCTGAGACAGGCATGTCCATAGCGTGTGCCTAGCCAGTGTCTAGCCAGTGCCTAGCCTGTGCCTAGCCTGTGCCTAGCCAGTGTCTAGCCTTTGTCTAGCCTGTGCATTGCCTGTGTCTAGCCTGTGCCTAGCCAGTGTGTAGCCTCTGTCTAGCCTGTGTCTAATCTGTGTCTAGCCGGTGTCTAGCCTGTGCCTAGCCTGTGCCTTGCCTGTGACTGGCCTGTGCCTAGCCTGTGCCTAGCCTGTGTCTAGCCTTTGTCTAGCCTATGCATAGCCTGTGTCTAGCCTGTGCCTAGCCAGTGTGTAGCCTCCGTCTAGCCTGTGTCTAATCTGTGTCTAGCCGGTGTCTAGCCTGTGCCTAGCCTGTGCCTTGCCTGTGACTGGCATGTGCATAGCCTGTGCCTAGCCAGTGTCTAGCCTGTGTCTAGCCTGTGCCTTGCCTGTGACTGGCATGTGCATAGCCTGTGCCTAGCGAGTGTCTAGCCTGTGTCTAGCCTGTGCCTAGCCTGTGTCTAGCCTGTGTCTAGCCTGTGCCTTGTCTGTGACTGGCATGTGCATAGCCTGTGCGTAGCCAGTGTCTAGCCTGTGTCTAGCCTGTGCCTTGCCTGAGACTGGCATGTGCATAGCGTGTGCCTGGCCAGTGTCTAGCCAGTGCCTAGCCTGTGCCTTGCCTGTGCCTAGCCTGTGTCTAGCCTGTGTCTAGCCTGTGCCTTGCCTGTGACTGGCATGTGCATAGCCTATGCCTAGCCAGTGTCTAGCCTGTGTCTAGCCTGTGCCTTGCCTGAGACAGGCATGTGCACAGCGTGTGCCTAGGCAGTGTCTAGCCAGTGCCTAGCCTGTGCCTAGCCAGTGTCTAGCCTTTGTCTAGCCTGTGTCCAGCCTGTGTCTAGCCTGTGTCTAGCCTGTGTCTAGCCTGTGTCCAGCCTGTGTCTAGCCTGTGTCTAGCCTGTAACTAGCCTGTGTCTAGCCTTTGTCTAGCCTGTGCCTAGCCTGTTTCTAGCCTGTGTCTAGCCTGTGTCTAGCCTGTGTCTACCTTGTGTCTAGCCTGTGTCTAGCCTGTGTCTAGCCTGTGCCTAGCCTGTGTCTAGCCTATGTCTAGCCTGTGTCTTGCCTGTGTCTAGCCTGTGTCTAGCCTGTGTTTAGCCTGTGTCTAGCCTGTGTCTAGCATGTGTCTAGCCTGTGTCTAGCCTGTGCCTAGCCAGTGACTAGCCTGTGTCTAGCCTGTGCCTAGCCAGTGTATAGCCTCTGTCTAGCCTGTGTCTAATCTGTGTCTAGCCGGTGTCTAGTCTGTGCCTAGCCTGTGCCTTGCCTGTGACTGGCATGTGCATAGCCTGCGCCTAGCCAGTGTCTAGCCTGTGCCTTGCCTGTGTCTCGCCTGTGTCTAGCCTGTGCCTTGCCTGTGACTGGCATGTGCATAGCCTGTGCCTTACCAGTGTCTGGCCTGTGTCTAGCCTGTGCCTTGCCTGTGACTGGCATGTGCATAGCCTGTGCCTAGCCAGTGTCTAGCCTGTGTCTAGCCTGTGCCTAGCCAGTGTCTAGCCTGTGTCTAGCCTATGCCAAGCCTGTGTCTAGCCAGTGTCTAGCCTGTGTCTAGCCTGTGCCTTGCCTGAGACAGGCATGTGCATAACGTGTGCCTAGCCAGTGTCTAGCCAGTGCCTAGCCTGTGCCTAGCCAGTGTCTAGCCTTTGTCTAGCCTGTGTCTAGCCTGTGTCTAGCCTGTGCCTAGCCAGTGTATAGCCTCTGTCTAGCCTGTGTCTAATCTGTGTCTAGCCGGTGTCTAGTCTGTGCCTAGCCTGTGCCTTGCCTGTGACTGGCATGTGCATAGCCTGCGCCTAGCCAGTGTCTAGCCTGTGTCTAGCCTGTGCCTTGCCTAAGACAGGCATGTGCATAGCGTGTGCCTAGCCAGTGTCTAGCCAGTGCCTAGCCTGTGCCTAGCCAGTGTCTAGCCTTTGTCTAGCCTGTGCCAAGCCTGTGTCTAGCCAGTGTCTAGCCTGTGTCTAGCCTGTGCCTTGCCTGAGACAGGCATGTGCATAACGTGTGCCTAGCCAGTGTCTAGCCAGTGCCTAGCCTGTGCCTAGCCAGTGTCTAGCCTTTGTCTAGCCTGTGTCTAATCTGTGTTTAGCCGGTGTCTAGTCTGTGCCTAGCCTGTGCCTTGCCTGTGTCTAGCCTGTGCCAAGCCTGTGTCTAGCCAGTGTCTAGCCTGTGTCTAGCCTGTGCCTTGCCTGAGACAGGCATGTGCATAACGTGTGCCTAGCCAGTGTCTAGCCAGTGCCTAGCCTGTGCCTAGCCAGTGTCTAGCCTTTGTCTAGCCTGTGCATAGCCTGTGTCTAGCCTGTGCCTAGCCAGTGTATAGCCTCTGTCTAGCCTGTGTCTAATCTGTGTCTAGCCGGTGTCTAGTCTGTGCCTAGCCTGTGCCTTGCCTGTGACTGGCATGTGCATAGCCTGCGCCTAGCCAGTGTCTAGCCTGTATCTAGCCTGTGCCTTGCCTAAGACAGGCATGTGCATAGCCTGTGCCTAGCCAGTGTCTAGCCTTTGTCTAGCCTGTGCATAGCCTGTGTCTGCCTGTGCCTAGCCAGTGTATAGCCTCTGTCTAGCCTGTGTCTAGCCTGTATCTAGCCTGTGTCTAGCCTGTGCCTAGCCTGTGCCTAGCCTGTGCCTAGCCTGTGCCTAGCCTGTGCCTAGCCTGTGCCTAGCCTGTGCCTAGCCTGTGCCTAGCCTGTGCCTAGCCTGTGTCTAGACTGTACCTTGCCTGTGACTGGCATGTGCATAGCCTGTGCCTAGCCTGTGTCTAGCCTGTGTCTAGCCTGTGCCTTTCCTGAGACAGGCATGTGCATAGTGTGTGCCTAGCCAGTGTCTAGCCAGTGCCTAGCCTGTGCCTAGCCAGTGTCTAGCCTTTGTCTAGCCTGTGCATAGCCTGTGTCTAGCCTGTGCCTAGCCAGTGTATAGCCTCTGTCCAGCCGGTGTCTAGCCTGTGCCTAGCCTGTGCCTAGCCTGTGCTTAGCCTGTGACTGGCCTGTGCCTAGCCTGTGCCTAGCTTGTGCCTAGCCTGTGCATAGCCTGTGTCTAGCCTGTGCCTAGCCAGTGTTTAGCCTCTGTCTAGCCTGTGTCTAATCTGTGTCTAGCCGGTGTCTAGTCTGTGCCTAGCCTGTGCCTTGCCTGTGACTGGCATGTGCATAGCCTGCGCCTAGCCAGTGTCTAGCCTGTGTCTAGCCTGTGCCTTGCCTAAGACAGGCATGTGCATAGCGTGTGCCTAGCCAGTGTCTAGCCAGTGCCTACCCTGTGCCTACCTAGTGTCTAGCCTTTGTCTAGCCTGTGCATAGCCTGTGTCTAGCCTGTGTCTAGCCTGTGCCTAGCCAGTGTATAGCCTCTGTCTAGCCTGTGTCTAGCCTGTATCTAGCCAGTGTCTAGCCTGTGTCTAGCCTGTGTCTAGCCTGTGCCTAGCAAGTTTCTAGCCTGTGTCTAGCCTGTGCCTAGCCAGTATCTAGCCTGTGCCTAGCCAGTGTCTAGCCTGTGCCTAGCCAGTGTCTAGCCTGTGCCTAGCCAGTGTCTAGCCTGTGCCTAGCCAGTGTCTAGCCTGTGCCTAGCCAGTGTCTAGCCTTTGTCTAGCCTGTGCATAGCCTGTGTCTGCCTGTGCCTAGCCAGTGTATAGCCTCTGTCTAGCCTGTGTCTAGCCTGTATCTAGCCTGTGTCTAGCCTGTGTCTAGCCTGTGCCTAGCCTGTGCCTAACCTGTGCCTAGCCTGTGCCTAGCCTGTGTCTAGCCTGTGTCTAGCCTGTGCCTTTCCTGAGACAGGCATGTGCATAGTGTGTGCCTAGCCAGTGCCTAGCCAGTGTCTAGCCAGTGCCTAGCCAGTGTCTAGCCTTTGTCTAGCCTGTGCATAGCCTGTGTCTAGCCTGTGCCTAGCCAGTGTATAGCCTCTGTCCAGCCGGTGTCTAGCCAGTGCCTAGCCTGTGCCTAGCCTGTGCCTAGCCTGTGCCTAGCCTGTGACTGGCCTGTGCCTAGCCTGTGCCTAGCCTGTGCCTAGCCTGTGCCTAGCCTGTGCCTAGCCTGTGCCTAGCCTGTGCCTAGCCTGTGCCTAGCCTGTGGCTAGCCTGTGCCTAGCCTATACCTAGCCTGTGTCTAATCTGTGTCTAGCCGGTGTCTAGTCTGTGCCTAGCCTGTGCCTTGCCTGTGACTGGCATGTGCATAGCCTGCGCCTAGCCAGTGTCTAGCCTGTGTCTAGCCTGTGCCTTGCCTAAGACAGGCATGTGCACCAGCGTGTGCTAGCCAGTGCCTAGCCTGTGCCTAGCCTGTGCCTAGCCTGTGTCTAGCCTGTGCATAGCCTGTGCCTAGCCCTGTGTCCTGACTTGCCTAGCCAGTGTATAGCCTCTGCCTGGCCTGTGCCTAGCCTGTGCCTAGCCAGTGTCTAGCCTGTGTCTAGCCTGTGTCTAGCCTGGCCTGTGCCTAGCCAGTGATCTGTCTGGCCTGTGTCTAGCCTGCCTGTGCCTAGCCAGTGTCTATGCCTGTGCCTAGCCTGTGCCTAGCCTGTGCCTAGCCAGTGTCTAGCCTGTGTCTAGCCTGTGCCCTAAGTCAGGCCTGTGCCTAGTGTGTAGCCTGTGCCTAGCCAGTGTCTAGCCTGTGTCTAGCCTGTGTGCCT
>JAEIFO010001445.1:0-45315 GCA_018903695.1 Zaprionus gabonicus | reverse complement strand
GTGCCTAGCCAGTGTCTAGCCAGTGCCTAGCCTGTGCCTAGCCAGTGTTCAGCCAGTGCCTAGCCTGTGCCTAGGCCAGTGTCTAGCCTTTGTCTAGCCTGTGTGTATTAGCCTGTGTCTAGCCCAGGCCTAGCCAGTGTAAAGCCTCTGTCTAGCCTGTGTCTAGTCTGTGTCTAGCCGGTGTCTAGCCTGTGCCTCGCCCAGACTTCATGTGCATAGCCTGTGCCTAGCCAGTGCTAGCCTGTGTGCCCGTCTGTGCCTAGCCGGTGTTCCAGCTTGTGTCTAGCCTGTGCCTAGCCTGTGCCTTAGCCTGTGGCTGTCTAGCCTGTGCCTAGCCTGTGCCTAGCCTTGCTGCCTAGCCTGTGCCTAGCCTGGCCAGTGCCTAGCCTGTGTCTAGCCTATGCTTAGCCTGAGACTGGCCTGTGCATAGCGTCAGGTGCCTAGCTTAGTGTCTAACCAAGTGCCTAGCCTGTGCCTAGCCAGTGTCCAGCCTGTGTCTAGCCTGTGTTCAGCCTGTGTCTAGCCTGTGCCTAGCCTGTGCCTAGCCTTTTGCCTAGCCTGTGCCTAGCCCAGCTCCAGCCCTGTGTCTAGCCTGTGTCTAGCCTGTGTCTAGCCTGTGTTCTAGCCTTTTCAAGCCTGTTTTCCTGTGTCTAGCCTGTGTCTGGCCTGTGTCTGGCTTGTGTCTAGCCTGTGTCTAGCCTGTGTCTAGCCTGTGCCTAGCCTGTGTCTAGCCTGTGTCTAGCCTGTGTCTAGCCTGTGTCTAGCCTGTGCCTAGCCTGTGTCTAGCCTGTGCCTGGCCTGTGCCTAGCCTGTGTCTAGCCTGTGCCTAGCCAGTTCTAGCCTAGTGCCTAGCCCAGTGCCTGGCATGTGCCTAGCCTGTGCCTAGCCAGTGTCTAGCCTGTGTCTAGCCTGTGCCTAGCCTGTGCCTGGCCAGGTGTCTAGCCTGTGCCTAGCCTGTGCCTAGCCTGTGACTAGCCCTGTGCATAGCCTGTGTCTAGCCTGTGCCTAGCCTGTGCCTAGCCTGTGCCTAGCCTGTGTCTAGCCTGTGTCTAGCCTGTGCCTAGCCTGTGACTAGCCTGTGCCTAGCCTGTGCCTAGCCAGTGTCTAGCCTGTGCCCAGCCTGTGCCTAGCCAGTGTCTAGCCTTTGTCTAGCCTGTGTCCTAGCCTGTGTCTAGCCTGTGTCTTAGCCTGTGTCTAGCCTGTGTCTAGCCTGTGTCTAGCCTGTGCCTAGCCTGTGTCTAGCCTGTGTCTAGCCTGTGTCTAGCCTGTGTCTAGCCTGTGCCTAGCCTAGTGCCTAGCCTGTGCCTAGCCTGTGTCTAGCCTGTGCCTAGCCTGTGCCTAGCCTGTGCCTAGCCAGTGTCTAGCCTGTGTCTAGCCTGTGTCTAGCCTGTGCCTAGCCTGTGCCTAGCCTGCTGCCTGTGCCTAGCCTGTGTCCAGCCTGTGCCTAGCCTGTGACTAGCCTGTGCCTAGCTTGTGCCTGGCCTGTGCCTAGCCTGTGCCTAGCCTGTGCCTAGCCTGTGCCTAGCCAGTGCCTAGCCAGTGCCTAGCCAGTGCCTAGCCAGTGCCTAGCCTGTGCCTAGCCTGTGCCTAGCCTGTGCCTAGCCTGTGCCTAGCCTGTGCCTAGCCTGTGCCTAGCCTGTGCCTAGCCTGTGCCTAGCCTGTGCCTAGCCTGTGCCTAGCCTGTGCCTAGCCTGTGCCTAGCCTGTGCCTAGCCTGTGCCTAGCCTGTGCCTAGCCTGTGCCTAGCCAGTGTCTAGCCTGTGTCTAGCCTGTGCCTAGCCTGTGCCTAGCCTGTGCCTAGCCTGTGTCTAGCCTGTGCCTAGCCTGTGCCTAGCCTGTGCCTAGCCTGTGCCTAGCCTGTGCCTAGCCTGTGCCTAGCCTGTGCCTAGCCTGTGCCTAGCCAGTGTCTAGCCTGTGTCTAGCCTGTGCCTTGCCTGTGACTAGCATGTGCCTAGCCTGTGCCTAGCCTGTGTCTAGCCTGTGTCTAGCCTGTGCCTAGCCTGTGCCTGGCCTGTGCCTAGCCTGTGCCTAGCCTGTGCCTAGCCTGTGCCTAGCCTGTGCCTAGCCTGTGCCTAGCCTGTGTCTAGCCTGTGTCTAGCCTGTGTCTGGCCTGT
Organism: Zaprionus gabonicus; assembly: GCA_018903695.1. Lineage (NCBI taxonomy): Eukaryota > Metazoa > Arthropoda > Insecta > Diptera > Drosophilidae > Zaprionus > Zaprionus gabonicus. The sequence continues at coordinate 43,202 of JAEIFO010001445.1, read as the reverse complement.
GTCTAGCCTGTGCCTAGCCTGTGCCTAGCCTGTGTCTAGCCTGTGCTAGCCTGTGCCTAGCCTGTGTCTAGCCTGTGCCTAGCCTGTGCCTAGCCTGTGCCTAGCCTGTGTCTAGCCTGTGCCTGCCTGTGTCTAGCCTGTGCCTAGCCTGTGCCTAGCCTGTGCCTGTGCCTAGCCTGTGCCTAGCCTGTGCCTAGCCTGTGCCTAGCCTGTGCCTAGCCAGTGTCTAGCCTGTGTCTAGCCTGTGCCTAGCCTGTGACTAGCCTGTGCCTAGCCTGTGCCTAGCCTGTGTCTAGCCTGTGCCTAGCCTGTGTCTAGCCTGTGCCTAGCCTGTGCCTAGCCTGTGTCTAGCCTGTGTCTAGCCTGTGTCTAGCCTGTGCCTAGCCTGTGCCTAGCCTGTGCCTAGCCAGTGTCTAGCCTGTGTCTAGCCTGTGCCTAGCCTGTGTCTAGCCTGTGCCTAGCCTGTGTCTAGCCTGTGCCTAGCCTGTGCCTAGCCTGTGCCTAGCCTGTGTCTAGCCTGTGCCTAGCCTGTGCCTAGCCTGTGCCTAGCCTGTGTCTAGCCTGTGTCTTAGCCTGTGTCTAGCCTGTGCCTAGCCTGTGCCTAGCCTGTGCCTAGCCTGTGCCTAGCCTGTGTCTAGCCTGTGCCTAGCCTGTGCCTAGCCTAGACTAGCCTGTGCCTAGCCTGTGCCTAGCCTGTGCCTAGCCTGTGTCTAGCCTGTGCCTAGCCTGTGTCTAGCCTGTGTCTAGCCTGTGCCTAGCCTGTGCCTAGCCTGTGCCTAGCCTGTGCCTAGCCTGTGCCTAGCCTGTGCCTAGCCTGTGCCTAGCCTGTGCCTAGCCTGTGTCCTAGCCTGTGCCCTAGCCTGTGCCTAGCCTGTGCCTAGCCTGTGCCTAGCCTGTGCCTAGCCTGTGCCTAGCCTGTGCCTAGCCTGTGTCCTAGCCTGTGCCCTAGCCTGTGCCTAGCCTGTGCCTAGCCTGTGCCTAGCCTGTGCCTAGCCTGTGCCTAGCCTGTGCCTAGCCTGTGCCTAGCCTAGCCTGTGTCTAGCCTGTGCCTAGCCTGTGCCTAGCCTGTGCCTAGCCTGTGCCTAGCCTGTGCCTAGCCTGTGTCTAGCCTGTGCCTAGCCTGTGCCTAGCCTGTGCCTAGCCTGTGCCTAGCCTGTGCCTAGCCTGTGTCTAGCCTGTGCCTAGCCTGTGCCTAGCCTGTGCCTGTGCCTAGCCTGTGCCTAGCCTGTGCCTAGCCTGTGTCTAGCCTGTGCCTAGCCTGTGCCTAGCCTGTGCCTAGCCTGTGCCTAGCCTGTGCCTAGCCTGTGCCTAGCCCAGTGTCTAGCCTGTGTCTAGCCTGTGCCTAGCCTGTGCCTAGCCTGTGCCTAGCCTGTGCCTAGCCTGTGACTAGCCTGTGCCTAGCCTGTGCCTAGCCTGTGCCTAGCCTGTGCCTAGCCTGTGCCTAGCCTGTGTCTAGCCTGTGCCTAGCCTGTGTCTAGCCTGTGCCTAGCCTGTGCCTAGCCTGTGCCTAGCCTGTGCCTAGCCTGTGCCTAGCCTGTGTCTAGCCTGTGTCTAGCCTGTGCCTAGCCTGTGCCTAGCCTGTGCCTAGCCTGTGCCTAGCCTGTGCCTAGCCTGTGCCTAGCCTGTGCCTAGCCTGTGCCTAGCCAGTGTCTAGCCTGTGCCTAGCCTGTGCCTAGCCTGTGCCTAGCCTGTGCCTAGCCTGTGCCTAGCCTGTGCCTAGCCTGTGCCTAGCCTGTGCCTAGCCTGTGTCTAGCCTGTGCCTAGCCTGTGCCTAGCCTGTGCCTAGCCTGTGCCTAGCCTGTGTCTAGCCTGTGCCTAGCCTGTGCCTAGCCTGTGCCTAGCCTGTGCCTAGCCTGTGCCTAGCCTGTGCCTAGCCTGTGCCTAGCCTAGTGTGCCTAGCCTGTGCCTAGCCTGTGCCTAGCCTGTGCCTAGCCTGTGCCTAGCCTAGCTGCCTAGCCTGTGCCTAGCCTGTGCCTAGCCTGTGCCTAGCCTGTGCCTAGCCTGTGCCTAGCCTGTGCCTAGCCTGTGCCTAGCCTGTGCCTAGCCTGTGCCTAGCCTGTGCCTAGCCTGTGCCTAGCCTGTGCCTAGCCTGTGCCTAGCCTGTGTCTAGCCTGTGTCTAGCCTGTGCCTAGCCTGTGCCTAGCCTGTGCCTAGCCTGTGCCTAGCCTGTGCCTAGCCTGTGCCTAGCCTGTGCCTAGCCTGTGTGTAGCCTGTGTCTAGCCTGTGCCTAGCCTGTGTCTAGCATGTGTCTAGCCTGTGCCTAGCCTGTGTCTAGCCTGTGTCTAGCCTGTGCCTAGCCTGTGTCTAGCCTGTGTCTAGCCTGTGCCTTGCCTGTGACTGGCCTGTGCCTAGCCTGTGCCTAGCCTGTGTCTAGCCTGTGTCTAGCCTGTGCCTAGCCTGTGACTAGCCTGTGCCTAGCCTGTGCCTAGCCTGTGTCTAGCCAGTGCCTAGCCTGTGCCTAGCCAGTGTCTAGCCTGTGTCTAGCCTGTGCCTAGCCTGTGCCTAGCCTGTGCCTAGCCTGTAGCTCTAGCCTGTGCCAGCCTGTGCCTGCCTGTGCCTGCCTAGCCTGTGCCTAGCCTGTGTCTAGCCTGTGTCTAGTCTAGCCTGTGCCTTGCCTGTGACTGGCATGTGCATAGCCTGTGTTTAGCCAGTGCCTAGCCTGTGCCTAGCCTGTGCCTAGCCTGTGTCTAGCCTGTGTCTATCCTGTGTCTAGCCTGTGCCTTGCCTGAGACAGGCATGTGCATAGCGTGTGCCTAGGCAGTGTCTAGCCAGTGCCTAGGCTGTGCCTAGCCAGTGTCTAGCCTGTGTCCAGCCTGTGTCTAGCCTGTGTCTAGCCTGTGTCTAGCCTGTGTCTAGCCTGTGTCTAGCTGACTGGCATGTGCATAGCCTGTGCCTAGCCAGTGTCTAGCCTGTGTCTAGCCTGTGCGCCTTTGCCATGTGCCTAGCCTGTGTGCCTAGCCATGTGTCTAGCCAGTGCCTAGCCTGTGTCTAGCCAGTGCCTAGCCTGTGCCTAGCCTGTGTCTAGCCTGTAGTGTAGCCTGTGCCTAGCCTGTGCCTTAGCCATGTGCATAGCCTATGCCTAGCCTGTGTCTAGCCTGTGCCTTGCCTGTGACTGGCATGTGCATAGCCTGTGCCTAGCCTGTGTCTAGCCTGTGTCCTAGCCTGTGCCTTGCCTGAGACTGGCATGTGCATAGCGTGTGCCTAGCCAGTGTCTAGCCTGTGTCTAGCCTGTGCCTTGCCTGAGACTGGCATGTGCATAGCCTGTGCCTAGCCAGTGTCTAGCCTGTGTCTAGCCTGTGCCTAGCCTGTGTCTAGCCTATGTCTCGCCTGTGCCTTGCCTGTGACTGGCATGTGCATAGCCTGTGCCTAGCCTGTGTCTAGCCTGTGTCTAGCCTGTGCCTTGCCTGAGACTGGCATGTGCATAGCGTGTGCCTAGCCAGTGTCTAGCCAGTGCCTAGCCTGTGTCTAGCCAGTGCCTAGCCTGTGTCTAGCCATGTGCCTAGCCTGTGTCTAGCCTGTTAGCCTGTGTCCTAGCCTGTGCCTAGCCTGTGCTCTAGCCTGTGCCCTAGCCTGTGCCCTAGCATGTGCCCAAGCCTGTGCCTAGCCTGTGCCTTGTCTGTGACTGGCATGTGCATATCCTGTGCCTAGCCAGGCTAGCCTGTGTCTAGGTCTGAGCCTGGTGCCTGTGTCTAGCCAGCCTGTGTTCAGCTCACCACTTGTGCCTTGCCTGTGACTGGCATGTGCACAGCCTGTGTCTAGCCTGTGTCTAGCCTGTGTCTGTAGCCCTGTGTAGCCTGTGCCTTGCCTGTGTCTAGCCTGTGTCTAGCCTGTGCCTAGCCTGTGTCTAGCCTGTGCCTAGCCTGTGCCTAGCCTGTGCCTAGCCTGTGTCTAGCCTGTGTCTAGCCTAGCCTGTGTCTAGCCTGTGCCTAGCCTGTGCCTGGCCTGTGCCTAGCCTGTGTCTAGCCTGTGTCTAGCCTTGCTAGCCTGTGTCTAGCCTAGCCTGTGTCTAGCCTGTGTCTAGCCTGTGTCTAGCCGTCAGCCTGTGTCTAGCCAGTCTAGCCTGTGTCTAGCCTGTGTCTAGCCTGTGTCTAGCCTGTGTCTAGCCTGTGTCTAGCCTCGTGTCTAGCCTGTGTCTAAGCCTGTGTCTAGCCTGTGTCTAGCCTGTGTCTAGCCTGTGTCTAGCCTGTGTCTAGCCTGTGTCTAGCCTGTGCCTAGCCTGTGTCTAGCCTGTGCCTAGCCTGTGTCTAGCCTGTGTCTAGCCTAGCCTGTGTCTAGCCTGTTTCTAGCCTGTGTCTAGCCAGTGTCTAGCCTGTGTCTAGCCTGTGCCTTGCCAAAGACTGGCATGTGCATAGCGTGTGCCTAGCCAGTGTCTAGCCTGTGCCTTGCCTGAGACAGGCATGTGCATAGCGTGTGCCTAGCCAGTGTCTATCCAGTGCCTAGCCTGTGCCTAGCCTGTGCCTAGCCTGTGCCTAGCCTGTGCCTAGCCTGTGTCTAGCCTGTGCGTTGCCTGTGACTGGCATGTGCATAGCCTGTTCCTAGCCTGTGTCTAGCCTGTGTCTAGCCTGTGCCTAGCCTGTGTCTAGCCTGTGTCTAGCCTATGCCTTGCCTGTGACTGGCATGTGCATAGCCTGTGCCTAGCCAGTGTCTAGCCTGTGTCTAGCCTGTGCCTTGCCTGAGACTGGCATGTGCATAGCGTGTGCCTAGCCAGTGTCTAGCCAGTGCCTAGCCAGTGTCTAGCCTTTGTCTAGCCAGTCCCTAGCCTGTGCCTAGCCTGTGCCTAGCCTGTGCCTTGCCTGAGACTGGCATGTGCATAGCGTGTGCCTAGCCAGTGTCTAGCCTGTGTCTAGCCTGTGCCTTGCCTGAGACTGGCATGTGCATAGCGTGTGCCTAGCCAGTGTCTAGCCTGTGTCTAGCCTGTGCCTTGCCTGTGACTGGCATGTGCATAGCCTATGCCTAGCCAGTGTCTAGCCTGTGTCTAGCCTGTGCCTTGCCTGAGACAGGCATGTGCATAGCGTATACCTAGGCAGTGTCTAGCCTGTGTCTAGCCTGTGTCTAGCCTGTGTCTAGCCTGTGCCTAGCCTGTGTCTAGCCTGTGTCTAGCCTGTGTCTAGCCTGTGTCTAGCCTGTGTCTAGCCTGTGTCTAGCCTGTGTCTAGCCTGTGTCTAGCCTGTGTCTAGCCTGTGTCTAGCCTGTGTCTAGCCTGTGTCTAGCCTGTGTCTAGCCTCTGCCTAGCCAGTGTCTAGCCTGTGTCTAGCCTGTGCCTTGCCTGTGACTGGCAGTTGACTGGCATGTGCATAGCCTGTGCCTAGCCAGTGTCTAGCCTGTGTCTAGCCTGTGCCTTGCCTGAGACTGGCATGTGCATAGCGTGTGCCTAGCCAGTGTCTAGCCTGTGTCTAGCCTGTGCCTTGCCTGTGACTGGCATGTGCATAGCCTATGCCTAGCCAGTGTCTTGCCTGTGTCTAGCCTGTGCCTTGCCTGAGACAGGCATGTGCATAGCGTGTGCCTAGCCAGTGTCTAGCCTGTGTCTAGCCTGTGCCTTGCCTGAGACAGGCATGTGCATAGCGTGTGCCTAGCCAGTGTCTAGCCTGTGTCTAGCCTGTGCCTTGCCTGAGACAGGCATGTGCATAGCGTGTGCCTAGCCAGTGTCTATCCAGTGCCTAGCCTGTGCCTAGCCTGTGCCTAGCCTGTGTCTAGCCTGTGTCTAGCCTGTGCGTTGCCTGTGACTGGCATGTGCATAACCTGTGCCTAGCCTGTGTCTAGCCTGTGTCTAGCCTGTTTCTAGCCTGTGTCTAGCCTGTGTCTAGCCTATGTCTAGCTTGTGTCTAGCCTGTGTCTAGCCTGTGCATAGCCTGTGCCTAGCCAGTGTCTAGCCTGTGTTTATCATGTGCCTTGCCTGAGACTGGCATGTGCATAGCGTGTGCCTAGCCAGTGTCTAGCCAGTGCCTAGCCTGTGCCTAGCCAGTGTCTAGCCTTTGTCTAGCCAGTGCCTAGCCTGTGCCTAGCCTGTGCCTTGCCTGAGACTGGCATGTGCATAGCGTGTGCCTAGCCAGTGTCTAGCCTGTGTCTAGCCTGTGCCTTGCCTGAGACTGGCATGTGCATAGCGTGTGCCTAGCCAGTGCCTAGCCTGTGCCTAGCCTGTGCCTAGCCTGTGCCTAGCCTGTGCCTAGCCTGTGCCTAGCCTGTGCCTAGCCTGTGCCTAGCCAGTGTCTAGCCTGTGTCTAGCCTGTGCCTTGCCTGAGACTGGCATGTGCATAGCTTGTGCCTAGCCAGTGTCTAGCCTGTGTCTAGCCTGTGCCTTGCCTGTGACTGGCATGTGCATAGACTATGCCTAGCCAGTGTCTAGCCTGTGTCTAGCCTGTGCCTTGCCTGAGACAGGCATGTGCATAGCGTATGCCTAGGCAGTGTCTAGCCAGTGCCTAGGCTGTGCCTAGCCAGTGTCTAGCCTTTGTCTAGCCTGTGTCTAGCCTGTGTCTAGCCTGTGTCTAGCCTGTGCCTTGCCTGAGACAGGCATGTGCATAGCGTGTGCCTAGGCAGTGTCTAGCCAGTGCCTAGGCTGTGCCTAGCCAGTGTCTAGCCTGTGTCCAGCCTGTGTCTAGCCTGTGTCTAGCCTGTGTCTAGCCTGTGTCTAGCTGACTGGCATGTGCATAGCCTGTGCCTAGCCAGTGTCTAGCCTGTGTCTAGCCTGTGTCTAGCCTGTGTCTAGCCTGTGTCTAGCCTGTGTCTAGCCTGTGTCTAGCCTGTGTCTAGCCTGTGTCTAGCCTGTGTCTAGCCTGTGTCTAGCCTGTGTCTAGCCTCTGCCTAGCCAGTGTCTAGCCTGTGCCTTGCCTGTGACTGGCATGTGACTGGCATGTGCATAGCTTGTGCCTAGCCAGTGTCTAGCCTGTGTCTAGCCTGTGCCTTGCCTGAGACTGGCATGTGCATAGCGTGTGCCTAGCCAGTGTCTAGCCTGTGTCTAGCCTGTGCCTTGCCTGTGACTGGCATGTGCATAGCCTATGCCTAGCCAGTGTCTTGCCTGTGTCTAGCCTGTGCCTTGCCTGAGACAGGCATGTGCATAGCGTGTGCCTAGCCAGTGTCTAGCCTGTGTCTAGCCTGTGCCTTGCCTGAGACAGGCATGTGCATAGCGTGTGCCTAGCCAGTGTCTATCCAGTGCCTAGCCTGTGCCTAGCCTGTGCCTAGCCTGTGTCTAGCCTGTGTCTAGCCTGTGCGTTGCCTGTGACTGGCATGTGCATAACCTGTGCCTAGCCTGTGTCTAGCCTGTGTCTAGCTTGTGTCTAGCTTGTGTCTAGCCTGTGTCTAGCCTGTGCATAGCCTGTGCCTAGCCAGTGTCTAGCCTGTGTTTAGCATGTGCCTTGCCTGAGACTGGCATGTGCATAGCGTGTGCCTAGCCAGTGTCTAGCCAGTGCCTAGCCTGTGCCTAGCCAGTGTCTAGCCTTTGTCTAGCCAGTGCCTAGCCTGTGCCTAGCCTGTGCCTTGCCTGAGACTGGCATGTGCATAGCGTGTGCCTAGCCAGTGTCTAGCCTGTGTCTAGCCTGTGCCTTGCCTGAGACTGGCATGTGCATAGCGTGTGCCTAGCCAGTGTCTAGCCAGTGCCTAGCCTGTGCCTAGCCTGTGCCTAGCCTGTGCCTAGCCTGTGCCTAGCCTGTGCCTAGCCTGTGCCTAGCCTGTGCCTAGCCTGTGCCTAGCCTGTGCCTAGCCTGTGCCTAGCCTGTGCCTAGCCTGTGCCTAGCCTGTGCCTAGCCTGTGCCTAGCCTGTGCCTAGCCTGTGCCTAGCCTGTGTCTAGCCTGTGCCTTGCCTGAGACTGGCATGTGCATAGCGTGTGCCTAGCCAGTGTCTAGCCAGTGCCTAGCCAGTGCCTAGCCAGTGTCTAGCCTTTGTCTAGCCAGTGCCTAGCCTGTGCCTTGCCTGTGCCTAGCCTGTGTCTAGCCTGTGTCTAGCCTGTGCCTTGCCTGTGACTGGCATGTGCATAGCCTGTGCCTAGCCAGTGTCTAGCCTGTGCCTTGCCTGAGACAGGCATGTGCATAGCGTGTGCCTAGGCATGTGCATAGCGTGTGCCTAGGCAGTGTCTAGCCAGTGTCTAGGCTGTGCCTAGCCAGAGTCTAGCCTTGTCTAGCCTGTGCATAGCCTGTGTCTAGCCTGTGCCTAGCCAGTGTATAGCCTCTGTCTAGCCTGTGTCTAGTCAGTGTCTAGCCGGTGTCTAGCCGGTGTCTAGCCTGTGCCTAGCCTGTGACTGGCCTATGCCTAGCCTGTGTCTAGCCTGTGTCTAGCTATGTCTAGCCTGTGTCTAGCCTGTGTCTAGCCTGTGTCTAGCCTGTGTCTAGCCTGTGTCTAGCCTGTGTCTAGCCTGTGCCTAGCCAGTGTCTAGCCTGTGTCTAGCCTGTGCCTTGCCTGTGACTGGCATGTGACTGGCATGTGCATAGCCTGTAACTAGCCAGTGTCTAGCCTGTGTCTAGCCTGTGCCTTGCCTGAGACTGGCATGTGCATAGCGTGTGCCTAGCCAGTGTCTAGCCTGTGTCTAGCCTGTGCCTTGCCTGTGACTGGCATGTGCATAGCCTATGCCTAGCCAGTGTCTAGCCTGTGTCTAGCCTGTGCCTTGCCTGAGACAGGCATGTGCATAGCGTGTGCCTAGCCAGTGTCTAGCCTGTGTCTAGCCTGTGCCTTGCCTGAGACAGGCATGTGCATAGCGTGTGCCTAGCCAGTGTCTATCCAGTGCCTAGCCTGTGTCTAGCCTGTGCGTTGCCTGTGACTGGCATGTGCATAACCTGTGCCTAGCCTGTGTCTAGCCTGTGTCTAGCCTGTGTCTAGCCTGTTTCTAGCCTGTGTCTAGCCTGTGTCTAGTCTGTGTCTAGCTTGTGTCTATCCTGTGTCTAGCCTGTGCATAGCCTGTGCCTAGCCAGTGTCTAGCCTGTGTTTAGCATGTGCCTTGCCTGAGACTAACATGTGCATAGCGTGTGCCTAGCCAGTGTCTAGCCAGTGCCTAGCCTGTGCCTAGCCAGTGTCTAGCCTTTGTCTAGCCAGTGCCTAGCCTGTGCCTAGCCTGTGCCTAGCCTGTGCCTTGCCTGAGACTGGCATGTGCATAGCGTGTGCCTAGCCAGTGTCTAGCCTGTGTCTAGCCTGTGTCTAGCCTGTGCCTTGCCTGAGACTGGCATGTGCATAACGTGTGCCTAGCAAGTGTCTAGCCAGTGCCTAGCCTGTGCCTAGCCTGTGCCTAGCCTGTGCCTAGCCTGTGCCTAGCCTGTGCCTAGCCTGTGCCTAGCCTGTGCCTAGCCTGTGCCTAGCCTGTGCCTAGCCTGTGTCTAGCCTGTGTCTAGCCTGTGCCTTGCCTGTGAGTGGCATGTGCATAGCCTGTGCCTAGCCAGTGTCTAGCCTGTGTCTAGCCTGTGCCTAGCCTGTGTCTAGCCTGTGCCTTGCCTGAGACTGGCATGTGCATAGCGTGTGTCTAGCCAGTGTCTAGCCAGTGCCTAGCCTGTGCCTAGCCAGTGTCTAGCCTTTGTCTAGCCAGTGCCTAGCCTGTGCCTTGCCTGTGCCTAGCCTGTGTCTAGCCTGTGCCTTGCCTGTGACTGGCATGTGCATAGCCTGTGCCTAGCCAGTGTCTAGCCTGTGCCTTGCCTGAGACAGGCATGTGCATAGCGTGTGCCTAGGCAGTGTCTAGCCAGTGCCTAGGCTGTGCCTAGCCAGTGTCTAGCCTTTGTCTAGCCTGTGCATAGCCTGTGTCTAGCCTGTGCCTAGCCAGTGTATAGCCTCTGTCTAGCCTGTGTCTAGTCAGTGTCTAGCTGGTGTCTAGCCGGTGTCTAGCCGGTGTCTAGCCTGTGCCTAGCCTGTGACTGGCCTATGCCTAGCCTGTGTCTAGCCTGTGTCTAGCTATGTCTAGCCTGTGTCCAGCCTGTGTCTAGCCTGTGTCTAGCCTGTGTCTAGCCTGTGTCCAGCCTGTGTCTAGCCTGTGTCTAGCCTGTGTCTAGCCTTTGTCTAGCCTGTGCCTAGCCTGTGTCTAGCTTGTGTCCAGCCTGTTTCTAGCCTGTGTCTAGCCTGTGTCTAGCCTGTGTCTAGCTTGTGTCTAGCCTGTGTCTAGCCTGTGTCTAGCCTGTGCCTTGCCTGAGACAGGCATGTGCATAGCGTGTGCCTAGCGAGTGTCTAGCCTGTATCTAGCCTGTGCCTTCCCTGAGACAGGCATGTGCATAGCGTGTGCCTAGCCAGTGTCTATCCAGTGCCTAGCCTGTGCCTAGCCTGTGCCTAGCCTGTGCCTAGCCTGTGTCTAGCCTGTGTCTAGCCGGTGTCTAGCTTGTGTCTAGCCTGTGTCTAGCCTGTGCATAGCCTGTGCCTAGCCAGTGTCTAGCCTGTGTTTAGCCTGTGTTTAGCATGTGCCTTGCCTGAGACTGGCATGTGCATAGCGTGTGCCTAGCCAGTGTCTAGCCTGTGCGTTGCCTGTGACTGGCATGTGCATAACCTGTGCCTAGCCTGTGCCTAGCCTGTGTCTAGCCTGTTTCTAGCCTGTGTCTAGCCTGTGTCTAGCCGGTGTCTAGCTTGTGTCTAGCCTGTGTCTAGCCTGTGCATAGCCTGTGCCTAGCCAGTGTCTAGCCTGTGTTTAGCCTGTGCCTTGCCTGAGACTGGCATGTGCATAGCGTGTGCCTAGCCAGTGTCTAGCCAGTGCCTAGCCAGTGTCTAGCCAGTGCCTAGCCTGTGCCTAGCCAGTGTCTAGCCTTTGTCTAGCCAGTGCCTAGCCAGTGCCTAGCCTGTGCCTAGCCTGTGCCTAGCCTGTGCCTAGCCTGTGCCTAGCCTGTGCCTAGCCAGTGTCTAGCCTGTGCCTAGCCTGTGCCTAGCCTGTGCCTAGCCTGTGCCTAGCCTGTGCCTAGCCTGTGCCTAGCCTGTGCCTAGCCTGTGCCTAGCCTGTGCCTAGCCTGTGCCTAGCCTGTGCCTAGCCTGTGCCTAGCCTGTGTCTAGCCTGTGTCTAGCCTGTGCCTTGCCTGTGACTGGCATGTGCATAGCCTGTGCCTAGCCAGTGTCTAGCCTGTGTCTAGCCTGTGCCTAGCCTGTGTCTAGCCTGTGCCTTGCCTGAGACTGGCATGTGCATAGCGTGTGTCTAGCCAGTGTCTAGCCAGTGCCTAGCCTGTGCCTAGCCAGTGTCTAGCCTTTGTCTAGCCAGTGCCTAGCCTGTGCCTTGCCTGTGCCTAGCCTGTGTCTAGCCTGTGTCTAGCCTGTGCCTTGCCTGTGACTGGCATGTGCATAGCCTGTGCCTAGCCAGTGTCTACCCTTTGTCTAGCCTGTGCATAGCCTGTGTCTAGCCTGTGCCTAGCCAGTGTATAGCCTCTGTCTAGCCTGTGTCTAGTCAGTGTCTAGCCGGTGTCTCGCCGGTGTCTAGCCTGTGCCTAGCCTGTGACTGGCCTATGCCTAGCCTGTGTCTAGCCTGTGTCTAGCTATGTCTAGCCTGTGTCTAGCCTGTGTCTAGCCTGTGTCTAGCCTGTGTCTAGCCTGTGTCTAGCCTGTGTCTAGCCTGTGTCTAGCCTGTGTCTAGCCTGTGTCTAGCCTGTGTCTAGCCTGTGTCTAGCCTGTGCCTAGCCAGTGTCTAGCCTGTGTCTAGCCTGTGCCTTGCCTGTGACTGGCATGTGACTGGCATGTGCATAGCCTGTGCCTAGCCAGTGTCTAGCCTGTGTCTAGCCTGTGCCTTGCCTGAGACTGGCATGTGCATAGCGTGTGCCTAGCCAGTGTCTAGCCTGTGTCTAGCCTGTGCATTTCCTGTGACTGGCATGTGCATAGCCTATGCCTAGCCAGTGTCTAGCCTGTGTCTAGCCTGTGCCTTGCCTGAGACAGGCATGTGCATAGCGTGTGCCTAGCGAGTGTCTAGCCTGTATCTAGCCTGTGCCTTGCCTGAGACAGGCATGTGCATAGCGTGTGCCTAGCCAGTGTCTATCCAGTGCCTAGCCTGTGCCTAGCCTGTGCCTAGCCTGTGCCTAGCCTGTGTCTAGCCTGTGTCTAGCCTGTGCGTTGCCTGTGACTGGCATGTGCATAACCTGTGCCTAGCCTGTGTCTAGCCTGTGTCTAGCCTGTTTCTAGCCTGTGTCTAGCCTGTGTCTAGCCGGTGTCTAGCTTGTGTCTAGCCTGTGTCTAGCCTGTGCATAGCCTGTGCCTAGCCAGTGTCTAGCCTGTGTTTAGCATGTGCCTTGCCTGAGACTGGCATGTGCATAGCGTGTGCCTAGCCAGTGTCTAGCCAGTGCCTAGCCTGTGCCTAGCCAGTGTCTAGCCTTTGTCTAGCCAGTGCCTAGCCTGTGCCTAGCCTGTGCCTTGCCTGAGACTGGCATGTGCATAGCGTGTGCCTAGCCAGTGTCTAGCCTGTGTCTAGCCTGTGCCTTGCCTGAGACTGGCATGTGCATAGCGTGTGCCTAGCCAGTGTCTAGCCAGTGCCTAGCCTGTGCCTAGCCTGTGCCTAGCCTGTGCCTAGCCTGTGCCTAGCCTGTGCCTAGCCTGTGCCTAGCCTGTGCCTAGCCTGTGCCTAGCCTGTGTCTAGCCTGTGTCTAGCCTGTGCCTTGCCTGTGACTGGCATGTGCATAGCCTGTGCCTACCCAGTGTCTAGCCTGTGTCTAGCCTGTGCCTAGCCTGTGTCTAGCCTGTGCCTTGACTGAGACTGGCATGTGCATAGCGTGTGCCTAGCCAGTGTCTAGCCAGTGCCTAGCCTGTGCCTAGCCAGTGTCTAGCCTTTGTCTAGCCAGTGCCTAGCCTGTGCCTTGCCTGTGCCTAGCCTGTGTCTAGCCAGTGTCTAGCCTGTGCCTTGCCTGAGACAGGCATGTGCATAGCGTGTGCCTAGGCAGTGTCTAGCCAGTGCCTAGGCTGCGCCTAGCCAGTGTCTAGCCTTTGTCTAGCCTGTGCATAGCCTGTGTCTAGCCTGTTCCAAGCCAGTGTATAGCCTCTGTCTAGCCTGTGTCTAGTCAGTGTCTAGCCGGTGTCTAGCCGGTGTCTAGCCTGTGCCTAGCCTGTGACTGGCCTATGACTAGCCTGTGTCTAGCCTGTGTCTAGCTATGTCTAGCCTGTGTCCAGCCTGTGTCTAGCCTGTGTCCAGCCTGTGTCTAGCCTGTGTCTAGCCTGTGTCTAGCCTGTGTCCAGCCTGTGTCTAGCCTGTGTCTAGCCTGTGTCTAGCCTGTGCCTAGCCTTTGCCTAGCCTGTGCCTAGCCTGTGTCTAGCTTGTGTCTAGCCTGTTTCTAGCCTGTGTCTAGCCTGTGTCTAGCCTGTGTCTAGCTTGTGTCTAGCCTGTGTCTAGCCTGAATCCAACCTGTGTCTAGCCTGTGTCTAGCCTGTGTCTAGCCTGTGTCTAGCCTGTGTCTAGCCTGTGTCTAGCCTGTGTCTATTCTGTGTCTAGCCTGTGTCTAGCCTGTGTCTAGCCTGTGTCTAGCCTGTGCCTAGCCAGTGTATAGCCTGTGTCTAGCCTGTGCCTTGCCTGTGACTGGCATGTGACTGGCATGTGCATAGCCTGTGCCTAGCCAGTGTCTAGCCTGTGCCTTGCCTGAGACTGGCATGTGCATAGCGTGTGCCTAGCCAGTGTCTAGCCTGTGCCTTGACAGAGACTGGCATATGCATAGCGTGTGCCTAGCCAGTGTCTAGCCTGTGTCTAGCCTGTGCCTTGCCTGAGACAGGCATGTGCATAGAGTGTGCCTAGCCAGTGTCTATCCAGTGCCTAGCCTGTGTCTAGCCTGTGTCTAGCCTGTGTCTAGTCTGAGTCTAGCCTGTGTCTAGCCTGTGTCCAGCCTTTGTCTAGCCTGTGCCTAGCCTGTGTCTAGCCTGTGTCTAGCCTTTGTCTAGCCTGTGCCTAGCCTGTGTCTAGCCTGTGTCTAGCCTGTTTCTAGCCTGTGTCTAGCCTGTGTCTAGCCTGTGTCTAGTCTGAGTCTAGCCTGTGTCTAGCCTGTGTCCAGCCTGTGTCTAGCCTGTGTCTAGCCTGTGTCTAGCCTGTGTCTAGCCTGTGTCTAGCCTGTGCCTTGACTGAGACTGGCCTAGCCAGTGTCTAGCCAGTGCCTAGCCTCTGCCTAGCCAGTGTCTAGCCTGTGTCTAGCCTGTGTCTAGCCTGTGCCTTGCCTGTGCCTAGCCTGTGTCTAGCCTGTGTCTAGCCTGTGTCTAGCCTGTGACTGGCATGTGACTGGCATGTGCATAGCCTGTGCCTAGCCAGTGTCTAGCCTGTGTCTAGCCTGTGCCTTGCCTGAGACTGGCATGTGCATAGCGTGTGCCTAGTCAGTGTCTAGCCTGTGTCTAGCCTGTGCCTTGCCTGAGACTGGCATGTGCATAGCGTGTGCCTAGCCAGTGTCTAGCCTGTGTCTAGCCTGTGCCTTGCCTGAGACAGGCATGTGCATAGCGTGTGCCTAGCCAGTGTCTATCCAGAGCCTAGCCTGTGCCTAGCCTGTGTCTAGCCTGTGTCTAGCCTGTGCGTTGCCTGTGACTGGCATGTGCATAACCTGTGCCTAGCCTGTGTCTAGCCTGTGTCTAGCCTGTGTCTAGCCTGTGTCTAGCCTGTGTCTAGCCTGTGCCTTGCCTGTGACTGACATGTGCATAGCCTGTGCCTAGCCAGTGTCTAGCCTGTGTCTAGCCTGTGCCTTGCCTGAGACTGGCATGTGCATAGCGTGTGCCTAGCCAGTGTCTAGCCTGTGCCTTGCCTGAGACAGGCATGTGCATAGCGTGTGCCTAGCGAGTGTCTAGCCTGTATCTAGCCTGTGCCTTGCCTGAGACAGGCATGTGCATAGCGTGTGCCTAGCCAGTGTCTATCCAGTGCCTAGCCTGTGCCTAGCCTGTGCCTAGCCTGTGCCTAGCCTGTGTCTAGCCTGTGTCTAGCCTGTGCGTTGCCTGTGACTGGCATGTGCATAACCTGTGCCTAGCCTGTGTCTAGCCTGTGTCTAGCCTGTTTCTAGCCTGTGTCTAGCCTGTGTCTAGCCTGTGTCTAGCTTGTGTCTAGCCTGTGTCTAGCCTGTGCATAGCCTGTGCCTAGCCAGTGTCTAGCCTGTGTTTAGCATGTGCCTTGCCTGAGACTGGCATGTGCATAGCGTGTGCCTAGCCAGTGTCTAGCCAGTGCCTAGCCTGTGCCTAGCCAGTGTCTAGCCTTTGTCTAGCCAGTGCCTAGCCTGTGCCTAGCCTGTGCCTTGCCTGAGACTGGCATGTACATAGCGTGTGCCTAGCCAGTGTCTAGCCTGTGTCTAGCCTGTGTCTAGCCTGTGCTTTGCCTGAGACTGGCATGTGCATAGCGTGTGCCTAGCCAGTGTCTAGCCAGTGCCTAGCCTGTGCCTAGCCTGTGCCTAGCCTGTGCCTAGCCTGTGCCTAGCCTGTGCCTAGCCTGTGCCTAGCCTGTGCCTAGCCTGTGTCTAGCCTGTGTCTAGCCTGTGCCTTGCCTGTGACTGGCATGTGCATAGCCTGTGCCTAGCCAGTGTCTAGCCTGTGTCTAGCCTGTGCCTAGCCTGTGTCTAGCCTGTGCCTTGCCTGAGACTGGCATGTGCATAGCGTGTGCCTAGCCAGTGTCTAGCCAGTGCCTAGCCTGTGCCTAGCCAGTGTCTAGCCTTTGTCTAGCCAGTGCCTAGCCTGTGCCTTGCCTGTGCCTAGCCTGTGTCTAGCCTGTGTCTAGCCTGTGCCTTGCCTGAGACAGGCATGTGCATAGCGTGTGCCTAGGCAGTGTCTAGCCAGTGCCTAGGCTGTGCCTAGCCAGTGTCTAGCCTTTGTCTAGCCTGTGCATAGCCTGTGTCTAGCCTGTTCCTAGCCAGTGTATAGCCTCTGTCTAGCCTGTGTCTAGTCAGTGTCTAGCCGGTGTCTAGCCGGTGTCTAGCCTGTGCCTAGCCTGTGACTGGCCTATGACTAGCCTGTGTCTAGCCTGTGTCTAGCTATGTCTAGCCTGTGTCCAGCCTGTGTCTAGCCTGTGTCCAGCCTGTGTCTAGCCTGTGTCTAGCCTGTGTCTAGCCTGTGTCCAGCCTGTGTCTAGCCTGTGTCTAGCCTGTGTCTAGCCTGTGCCTAGCCTTTGTCTAGCCTGTGCCTAGCCTGTGTCTAGCTTGTGTCTAGCCTGTTTCTAGCCTGTGTCTAGCCTGTGTCTAGCCTGTGTCTAGCTTGTGTCTAGCCTGTGTCTAGCCTGAATCCAACCTGTGTCTAGCCTGTGTCTAGCCTGTGTCTAGCCTGTGTCTAGCCTGTGTCTAGCCTGTGTCTAGCCTGTGTCTAGTCTGTGTCTAGCCTGTGTCTAGCCTGTGTCTAGCCTGTGTCTAGCCTGTGCCTAGCCAGTGTATAGCCTGTGTCTAGCCTGTGCCTTGCCTGTGACTGGCATGTGACTGGCATGTGCATAGCCTGTGCCTAGCCAGTGTCTAGCCTGTGTCTAGCCTGTGCCTTGCCTGAGACTGGCATGTGCATAGCGTGTGCCTAGCCAGTGTCTAGCCTGTGTCTAGCCTGTGCCTTGCCTGAGACTGGCATGTGCATAGCGTGTGCCTAGCCAGTGTCTAGCCTGTGTCTAGCCTGTGCCTTGCCTGAGACAGGCATGTGCATAGCGTGTGCCTAGCCAGTGTCTATCCAGTGCCTAGCCTGTGCCTAGCCTGTGTCTAGCCTGTGTCTAGCCTGTGCGTTGCCTGTGACTGGCATGTGCATAGCCTGTGCCTAGCCTGTGTCTAGCCTGTGTCTAGCCTGTGCCTAGCCTGTGTCTAGCCTGTGTCTAGCCTGTGTCTAGCCTGTGCCTTGCCTGTGACTGGCATGTGCATAGCCTGTGCCTAGCCAGTGTCTAGCCTGTGTCTAGCCTGTGCCTTGCCTGAGACTGGCATGTGCATAGCGTGTGCCTAGCCAGTGTCTAGCCTGTGCCTTGCCTGAGACTGGCATGTGCATAGCCTGTGCCTAGCCAGTGTCTAGCCTGTGTCTAGCCTGTGCCTTGCCTGAGACTGGCATGTGCATAGCGTGTGCCTAGCCAGTGTCTATCCAGTGCCTAGCCTGTGTCTAGCCTGTGTCTAGCCTGTGTCTAGCCTGTGTCTAGCCTGTGTCTAGCCTGTGTCTAGCCTGTGTCTAGCCTGTGTCTAGCCTGTGTCTAGCCTGTGTCTAGCCTTTGTCTAGCCTGTGCCTAGCCTGTGTCTAGCCTGTGTCTAGCCTGTTTCTAGCCTGTGTCTAGCCTGTGTCTAGCCTGTGTCTAGTCTGAGTCTAGCCTGTGTCTAGCCTGTGTCCAGCCTGTGTCTAGCCTGTGTCTAGCCTGTGTCTAGCCTGTGTCTAGCCTGTGTCTAGCCTGTGCCTTGACTGAGACTGGCCTAGCCAGTGTCTAGCCAGTGCCTAGCCTCTGCCTAGCCTGTGTCTAGCCTGTGTCTAGCCTGTGTCTAGCCTGTGCCTTGCCTGTGCCTAGCCTGTGTCTAGCCTGTGTCTAGCCTGTGTCTAGCCTGTGACTGGCATGTGCATAGCCTGTGCCTAGCCAGTGTCTAGCCTGTGTCTAGCCTGTGCCTTGCCTGAGACTGGCATGTGCATAGCGTGTGCCTAGCCAGTGTCTAGCCTGTGTCTAGCCTGTGCCTTGCCAGAGACTGGCATGTGCATAGCGTGTGCCTAGCCAGTGTCTAGCCTGTGTCTAGCCTGTGCCTTGCCTGAGACAGGCATGTGCATAGCGTGTGCCTAGCCAGTGTCTATCCAGAGCCTAGCCTGTGCCTAGCCTGTGTCTAGCCTGTGTCTAGCCTGTGCGTTGCCTGTGACTGGCATGTGCATAGCCTGTGCCTAGCCTGTGTCTAGCCTGTGTCTAGCCTGTGCCTAGCCTGTGTCTAGCCTGTGTCTAGCCTGTGCCTTGCCTGTGACTGGCATGTGCATAGCCTGTGCCTAGCCAGTGTCTAGCCTGTGTCTAGCCTGTGCCTTGCCTGAGACTGGCATGTGCATAGCGTGTGCCTAGCCAGTGTCTAGCCAGTGTCTAGCCAGTGCCTAGCCTGTGCCTAGCCAGTGTCTAGCCTGTGCCTAGCCTGTGTCTAGCCTGTGTCTAGCCTGTGCCTTGCCTGTGACTGGCATGTGCATAGCCTATGCCTAGCCAGTGTCGAGCCTGTGTCTAGCCTATGCCTAGCCAGTGTCTAGCCTGTGTCTAGCCTGTGCCTTGCCTGAGACAGGCATGTGAATAGCGTGTGCCTAGGCAGTGTCTAGCCTTTGTCTAGTCTGTGCCAAGCCAGTGTCTAGCCTGTGCCTAGCCGGTGTATAGCCTCTGTCTAGCCTGTGTCTAGTCAGTGTCTAGCCGGTGTCTAGCGGATGTCTAGCCTGTGACTAGCTTGTGCCTAGCCAGTGCCTAGACTGTGCCTAGCCTGTGCCTAGCCTGTGGCTAGCCTGTGCCTAGCCTGTGCCTAGCCTGTGGCTAGCCTGTGCCTAGCCTATGCCTAGCCTGTGTCTAGCCTGTGTCTAGCCTGTGTCTAGCCTGTGTCCAGCCTGTGTCTAGCCTGTGTCTAGTCTGTGGCTAGCCTGTGCCTAGCCTATCCGTAGCCTGTGTCTAGCCTGTGTCTAGCCTGTGTCTAGCCTGTGCCTAGCCTGTGCCTAGCCTGTGTCTAGCCTGTGCCTAGCCTGTGGCTAGCCTGTGGCTAGCCTGTGCCTAGCCTATGCCTAGCCTGTGTCTAGCCTGTGTCTAGCCTGTGTCTAGCCTGTGTCTAGCCTGTGTCCAGCCTGTGTCTAGCCTGTGTCTAGCCTGTGTCTAGCCTGTGCCTAGCCAGTGTATAGCCTGTGTCTAGCCTGTGCCTTGCCTGTGACTGGCATGTGACTGGCATGTGCATAGCCTGTGCCTAGCCAGTGTCTAGCCTGTGCCTTGCCTGAGACTGGCATGTGCATAGCGTGTGCCTAGCCAGTGTCTAGCCTGTGCCTTGACAGAGACTGGCATATGCATAGCGTGTGCCTAGCCAGTGTCTA
Organism: Zaprionus gabonicus; assembly: GCA_018903695.1. Taxonomy (NCBI): domain Eukaryota; kingdom Metazoa; phylum Arthropoda; class Insecta; order Diptera; family Drosophilidae; genus Zaprionus; species Zaprionus gabonicus. The sequence continues at coordinate 24,373 of JAEIFO010001445.1, read as the reverse complement.
GCCTGTGTCTAGCCTGTGCCTTGCCTGAGACAGTCATGTGCATAGAGTGTGCCTAGCCAGTGTCTATCCAGTGCCTAGCCTGTGTCTAGCCTGTGTCTAGTCTGAGTCTAGCCTGTGTCTAGCCTGTGTCCAGCCTGTGTCTAGCCTGTGTCTAGCCTTTGTCTAGCCTGTGTCTAGCCTTTGTCTAGCCTGTGCCTAGCCTGTGTCTAGCCTGTGTCTAGCCTGTTTCTAGCCTGTGTCTAGTCTGAGTCTAGCCTGTGTCTAGCCTGTGTCCAGCCTGTGTCTAGCCTGTGTCTAGCCTGTGTCTAGCCTGTGTCTAGCCTTTGTCTAGGCTGTGCCTAGCCTGTGTCTAGCCTGTGTCTAGCCTGTTTCTAGCCTGTGTCTAGCCTGTGTCTAGCCTGTGTCTAGCTTGTGTCTAGCCTGTGTCTAGCCTGTGTCTAGCCTGTGCCTAGCCTGTGTCTAGCCTGTGCCTAGCCTGTGTCTAGCCTGTGTCTAGCCTGTGTCTAGCCTGTGACTGGCATGTGACTGGCATGTGCATAGCCTGTGCCTAGCCAGTGTCTAGCCTGTGTCTAGCCTGTGCCTTGCCTGAGACTGGCATGTGCATAGCGTGTGCCTAGCCAGTGTCTAGCCTGTGTCTAGCCTGTGCCTTGCCAGAGACTGGCATGTGCATAGCGTGTGCCTAGCCAGTGTCTAGCCTGTGTCTAGCCTGTGCCTTGCCTGAGACAGGCATGTGCATAGCGTGTGCCTAGCCAGTGTCTATCCAGAGCCTAGCCTGTGCCTAGCCTGTGTCTAGCCTGTGTCTAGCCTGTGTCTAGCCTGTGTCTAGCCTGTGCGTTGCCTGTGACTGGCATGTGCATAGCCTGTGCCTAGCCTGTGTCTAGCCTGTGTCTAGCCTGTGCCTAGCCTGTGTCTAGCCTGTGTCTAGCCTGTGCCTTGCCTGTGACTGGCATGTGCATAGCCTGTGCCTAGCCAGTGTCTAGCCTGTGTCTAGCCTGTGCCTTGCCTGAGACTGGCATGTGCATAGCGTGTGCCTAGCCAGTGTCTAGCCAGTGTCTAGCCAGTGCCTAGCCTGTGCCTAGCCAGTGTCTAGCCTGTGCCTAGCCTGTGTCTAGCCTGTGTCTAGCCTGTGCTTTGCCTGTGACTGGCATGTGCATAGCCTATGCCTAGCCAGTGTCTAGCCTGTGTCTAGCCTATGCCTAGCCAGTGTCTAGCCTGTGTCTAGCCTGTGCCTTGCCTGAGACAGGCATGTGAATAGCGTGTGCCTAGGCAGTGTCTAGCCTTTGTCTAGTCTGTGCCAAGCCAGTGTCTAGCCTGTGCCTAGCCAGTGTATAGCCTCTGTCTAGCCTGTGTCTAGTCAGTGTCTAGCCGGTGTCTAGCGGATGTCTAGCCTGTGACTAGCTTGTGCCTAGCCAGTGCCTAGACTGTGCCTAGCCTGTGCCTAGCCTGTGGCTAGCCTGTGCTAGCCTGTGCTAGCCTGTGCCTAGCCTGTGTCTAGCCTGTGTCTAGCCTGTGTCTAGCCTGTGTCCAGCCTGTGTCTAGCCTGTGTCTAGTCTGTGGCTAGCCTGTGCCTAGCCTATCCGTAGCCTGTGTCTAGCCTGTGTCTAGCCTGTGTCTAGCCTGTGTCCAGCCTGTGTCTAGCCTGTGTCTAGCCTGTGTCTAGCCTGTGTCTAGCCTGTGTCTAGCCTTTATCTAGCCTGTGCCTAGCCTGTGTCTAGCCTGTGTCTAGCCTGTGTCTAGCCTGTGCCTAGCCAGTGTCTAGCCTTTGTCTAGTCTGTGCAAAGCCAGTGTCTAGCCTGTGCCTAGCCAGTGTATAGCCTCTGTCTAGCCTGTGTCTAGTCAGTGTCTAGCCGGTGTCTAGCGGATGTCTAGCCTGTGACTAGCTTGTGCCTAGCCAGTGGCTAGACTGTGCCTAGCCTGTGCCTAGCCTGTGGCTAGCCTGTGCCTAGCCTATGCCTAGCCTGTGTCTAGCCTGTGTCTAGCTAGCCTGTGTCTAGCCTGTGTCTAGCCTGTGTCTAGCCTGTGTCTAGCCTGTGTCTAGCCTTTATCTAGCCTGTGCCTAGCCTGTGTCTAGCCTGTGTCTAGCCTGTTTCTAGCCTGTGTCTAGCCTGTGTCTAGCCTGTGTCTAGCCTGTTTCTAGCCTGTGTCTAGCCTGTGTCTAGACTGTGCCTAGCCTGTGTCTAGCCTGTGTCTAGCCTGTGTCTAGCCTGTGTCTAGCCAGTGCCTAGCCTGTGCCTAGCCAGTGTCTAGCCTGTGCCTAGCCTGTGTCTAGCCTGTGTCTAGCCTGTGCTTTGCCTGTGACTGGCATGTGCATAGCCTATGCCTAGCCAGTGTCTAGCCTGTGTCTAGCCTATGCCTAGCCAGTGTCTAGCCTGTGTCTAGCCTGTGCCTTGCCTGAGACAGGCATGTGAATAGCGTGTGCCTAGGCAGTGTCTAGCCTTTGTCTAGTCTGTGCCAAGCCAGTGTCTAGCCTGTGCCTAGCCGGTGTATAGCCTCTGTCTAGCCTGTGTCTAGTCAGTGTCTAGCCGGTGTCTAGCGGATGTCTAGCCTGTGACTAGCTTGTGCCTAGCCAGTGCCTAGACTGTGCCTAGCCTGTGCCTAGCCTGTGGCTAGCCTGTGGCTAGCCTGTGCCTAGCCAATGCCTAGCCTGTGTCTAGCCTGTGTCTAGCCTGTGTCTAGCCTGTGTCCAGCCTGTGTCTAGCCTGTGTCTAGTCTGTGGCTAGCCTGTGCCTAGCCTATCCGTAGCCTGTGTCTAGCCTGTGTCTAGCCTGTGTCTAGCCTGTGTCCAGCCTGTGTCTAGCCTGTGTCTAGCCTGTGTCTAGCCTGTGTCTAGCCTGTGTCTAGCCTTTGTCTAGCCTGTGCCTAGCCTGTGTCTAGCCTGTGTCTAGCCTGTTTCTAGCCTGTGCCTAGCCAGTGTCTAGCCTTTGTCTAGTCTGTGCCAAGCCAGTGTCTAGCCTGTGCCTAGCCAGTGTATAGCCTCTGTCTAGCCTGTGTCTAGTCAGTGTCTAGCCGGTGTCTAGCGGATGTCTAGCCTGTGACTAGCTTGTGCCTAGCCAGTGGCTAGACTGTGCCTAGCTTGTGCCTAGCCTGTGGCTAGCCTGTGCCTAGCCTATGCCTAGCCTGTGTCTAGCCTGTGTCTAGCCTGTGTCTAGCCTGTGTCTAGCCTGTGTCTAGCCTGTGTCTAGCCTGTGTCTAGCCTTTATCTAGCCTGTGCCTAGCCTGTGTCTAGCCTGTGTCTAGCCTGTTTCTAGCCTGTGTCTAGCCTGTGTCTAGCCTGTGTCTAGCCTGTGTCTAGCCTGTGTCTAGCCTGTGTCTAGCCTGTGTCTAGCCTCTGCCTAGCCTGTGTCTAGCCTGTGTCTAGCCTGTGTCTAGCCTGTGTCTAGCCTGTGTCTAGCCTGTGTCTAGCCTTTGTCTAGCCTGTGCCTAGCCTGTGTCTAGCCTGTGTCTAGCCTGTGTCTAGCCTGTTTCTAGCCTGTGTCTAGCCTGTGTCTAGACTGTGTCTAGCTTGTGTCTAGCCTGTGTCTAGCCTGTGTCTAGCCTGTGCCTAGCCTGTGTCTAGCCTGTGTCTAGCCTGTGTCTAGCCTGTGTCTAGCCTGTGTCAGCCTGTGTCTAGCCTGTGTCTAGCCTGTGTCTAGCCTGTGACTGGCATGTGACTGGCATGTGCATAGCCTGTGCCTAGCCAGTGTCTAGCCTGTGTCTAGCCTGTGCCTTGCCTGAGACTGGCATGTGCATAGCGTGTGCCTAGCCAGTGTCTAGCCTGTGTCTAGCCTGTGCCTTGCCAAAGACTGGCATGTGCATAGCGTGTGCCTAGCCAGTGTCTAGCCTGTGTCTAGCCTGTGCCTTGCCTGAGACAGGCATGTGCATAGCGTGTGCCTAGCCAGTGTCTATCCAGAGCCTAGCCTGTGCCTAGCCTGTGTCTAGCCTGTGTCTAGCCTGTGCGTTGCCTGTGACTGGCATGTGCATAGCCTGTGCCTAGCCTGTGTCTAGCCTGTGTCTAGCCTGTGCCTAGCCTGTGTCTAGCCTGTGTCTAGCCTGTGCCTTGCCTGTGACTGGCATGTGCATAGCCTGTGCCTAGCCAGTGTCTAGCCTGTGTCTAGCCTGTGCCTTGCCTGAGACTGGCATGTGCATAGCGTGTGCCTAGCCAGTGTCTAGCCAGTGTCTAGCCAGTGCCTAGCCTGTGCCTAGCCAGTGTCTAGCCTGTGCCTCAGCCTGTGTCTAGCCTGTGTCTAGCCTGTGCCTTGCCTGTGACTGGCATGTGCATAGCCTATGCCTAGCCAGTGTCTAGCCTGTGTCTAGCCTGTGCCTTGCCTGAGACAGGCATGTGAATAGCGTGTGCCTAGGCAGTGTCTAGCCTTTGTCTAGTCTGTGCCAAGCCAGTGTCTAGCCTGTGCCTAGCCAGTGTATAGCCTCTGTCTAGCCTGTGTCTAGTCAGTGTCTAGCCGGTGTCTAGCGGATGTCTAGCCTGTGACTAGCTTGTGCCTAGCCAGTGCCTAGACTGTGCCTAGCCTGTGCCTAGCCTGTGGCTAGCCTGTGCCTAGCCTATGCCTAGCCTGTGTCTAGCCTGTGTCTAGCCTGTGTCTAGCCTGTGTCCAGCCTGTGTCTAGCCTGTGTCTAGTCTGTGGCTAGCCTGTGCCTAGCCTATCCGTAGCCTGTGTCTAGCCTGTGTCTAGCCTGTGTCTAGCCTGTGTCTAGCCTGAGTCCAGCCTTTATCTAGCCTGTGCCTAGCCTGTGTCCAGCCTGTGTCTAGCCTGTTTCTAGCCTGTGCCTAGCCAGTGTCTAGCCTTTGTCTAGTCTGTGCCAAGCCAGTGTCTAGCCTGTGCCTAGCCAGTGTATAGCCTCTGTCTAGCCTGTGTCTAGTCAGTGTCTAGCCGGTGTCTAGCGGATGTCTAGCCTGTGACTAGCTTGTGCCTAGCCAGTGCCTAAACTGTGCCTAGCCTGTGCCTAGCCTGTGGCTAGCCTGTGCCTAGCCTATGCCTAGCCTGTGTCTAGCCTGTGTCTAGCCTGTGTCTAGCCTGTGTCCAGCCTGTGCCTAGCCTGTGTCTAGCCTGTGTCTAGCCTTTATCTAGCCTGTGCCTAGCCTGTGTCTAGCCTGTGTCTAGCCTGTTTCTAGCCTGTGTCTAGCCTGTGTCTAGCCTGTGTCTAGCTTGTGTCTAGCCTGTGTCTAGCCTGTGTCTAGCCTCTGCCTAGCCTGTGTCTAGCCTGTGTCTAGCCTGTGTCTAGCCTGTGTCTAGCCTGTGTCTAGCCTGTGTCTAGCCTGTGTCTAGCCTGTGTCTAGCCTGTGACTGGCATGTGCATAGCCTGTGCCTAGCCAGTGTCTAGCCTGTGTCTAGCCTGTGCCTTGCCTGAGACTAGCATGTGCATAGCGTGTTTCTAGCCAGTGTCTAGCCTGTGTCTAGCCTGTGCCTTGCCAGAGACTGGCATGTGCATAGCGTGTGCCTAGCCAGTGTCTAGCCTGTGCCTTGCCTGAGACAGGCATGTGCATAGCGTGTGCCTAGCCAGTGTCTATCCAGAGCCTAGCCTGTGCCTAGCCTGTGTCTAGCCTGTGTCTAGCCTGTGCGTTGCCTGTGACTGGCATGTGCATGTGCCTAGCCAGTGTCTAGCCAGTGTCTAGCCAGTGTCTAGCCAGTGCCTAGCCTGTGCCTAGCCAGTGTCTAGCCTGTGCCTAGCCTGTGTCTAGCCTGTGTCTAGCCTGTGCCTTGCCTGTGACTGGCATGTGCATAGCCTATGCCTAGCCAGTGTCTAGCCTGTGCCTTGCCTGAGACAGGCATGTGCATAGCGTGTGCCTAGGCAGTGTCTATCCAGAGCCTAGCCTGTGCCTAGCCTGTGTCTAGCCTGTGTCTAGCCTGTGCGTTGCCTGTGACTGGCATGTGCATAGCGTGTGCTTAGCCAGTGTCTAGCCTGTGTCTAGCCTGTGCCTTGCCAGAGACTGGCATGTGCATAGCGTGTGCCTAGCCAGTGTCTAGCCAGTACCTAGCCTGTGCCTAGCCTGTGCCTAGCCTGTGTCTAGCCTGTGTCTAGCCTGTGTCTAGCCTGTGCCTTGCCTGAGACAGGCATGTGAATAGCCTGTGCCTAGCCAGTGTCTAGCCTGTGTCTAGCCTGTGATTTGCCTGAGACAGGCATGTGCATAGCGTTTGCCTAGCCAGTGTCTAGCCAGTGCCTAGCCTGTGCCTAGCCTGTGTCCAGCCTGTGTCTAGCCTGTGCATAGCCTGTGTCTCGCCTGTGCCTAGCCAGTGTAAAGCCTCTGTCTAGCCTGTGTCTTGTCTGTGTCTAGCCGGTGTCTAGCCGGTGTCTAGCCTGTGCCTAGCCTGTGCCTAGCCTGTGCCTAGCCTGTGACTGGCCTGTGCCTAGCCAGTGTCTAGCCAGTGCCTAGCCTGTGCCTAGCCTGTGCCTAGCCTGTGTCTAGCCTGTGTCTAGCCTGTGCCTTGCCTGTGACTAGCATGTGCATAGCTTGTGCCTAGCCAGTGTCTAGCCTGTGTCTAGCCTGTGCCTAGCCTGTGTCTAGCCTGTGTCTAGCCTGTGCCTTGCCTGTGACTGGCATGTGCATAGCCTGTGCCTAGCCAGTGTCTAGCCAGTGCCTACCCTGTGCCTAGCCTGTGTCCAGCCTGTGTCTAGCCTGTGCCTTGCCAGTGACTGGCATGTGCATAGCCAGTGGCTAGCCTGTGTCTAGCCTGTGTCTTGCCTGTGACTGGCATGTGCATAGCCTGTGCCTAGCCAGTGTCTAGCCTGTGTCCAGCCTGTGTCTAGCCTGTGCATAGCCTGTGTCTCGCCTGTGCCTAGCCAGTGTAAAGCCTCTGTCTAGCCTGTGTCTTGTCTGTGTCTAGCCGGTGTCTAGCCGGTGTCTAGCCTGTGCCTAGCCTGTGCCTAGCCTGTGCCTAGCCTGTGACTGGCCTGTGCCTAGCCAGTGTCTAGCCAGTGCCTAGCCTGTGCCTAGCCTGTGCCTAGCCTGTGCCTAGCCTGTGTCTAGCCTGTGTCTAGCCTGTGCCTTGCCTGTGACTAGCATGTGCATAGCTTGTGCCTAGCCAGTGTCTAGCCTGTGTCTAGCCTGTGCCTAGCCTGTGTCTAGCCTGTGTCTAGCCTGTGCCTTGCCTGTGACTGGCATGTGCATAGCCTGTGCCTAGCCAGTGTCTAGCCAGTGCCTACCCTGTGCCTAGCCTGTGTCCAGCCTGTGTCTAGCCTGTGCCTTGCCAGTGACTGGCATGTGCATAGCCAGTGGCTAGCCTGTGTCTAGCCTGTGTCTTGCCTGTGACTGGCATGTGCATAGCCTGTGTCTAGCCAGTGTCTAGCCTGTGTCTAGCCTGTGCCTTGCCTGAGACAGGCATGTGCATAGCGTGTGCCTAGCCAGTGTCTAGCCAGTGCCTAGCCTATGCCTAGCCAGTGTCTAGCCTTTGTCTAGCCTGTGCATAACCTGTGTCTAGCCTGTGCCTAGCCGGTGTCTAGCCCGTGCCTAGCCTGTGCCTAGCCAGTGACTGGCCTATGCCTAGCCTGTGTCTAGCCTGTGTCTAGCCTGTGTCCAGCCTGTGTCTAGCCTGTGTCTAGCCTGTGTCTAGCCTGTGTCCAGCCTGTGTCTAGCCTGTGTCTAGCCAGTGTCTAGCCTGTGTCTAGCCTATGCCTTGCCTGTGCCTAGCCTGTGCCTAGCCTGTGCCTAGCCTGTGCCTAGCCTGTGCCTAGCCTGTGTCTAGCCTGTGTCTAGCCTGTGCCTTGCCTGAGACTGGCATGTGCATAGCGTGTGCCTAGCCAGTGTCTAGCCTGTGCCTTGCCAGAGACTGGCATGTTCATAGCGTGTGCCTAGCCAGTGTCGAGCCAGTGCCTAGCCTGTGTCTAGCCTGTGGCTTGCCTGTGACTGGCATGTGCATAGCCTGTGCCTTACCAGTGTCTAGCCTGTGTCTAGCCTGTGCCTTGCCTGTGACTGGCATGTGCATAGTCTGTGCCTAGCCAGTGTCTAGCCTGTGTCAAGCCTGTGCCTAGCCAGTGTCTAGCCTGTGTCTAGCCTGTGCCAAGCCTGTGTCTAGCCTGTGTCTAGCCTGTGTTTGGCCTGTGCCTTGCCTGTGACTGGCATGTGCATGGCCTGTGCCTAGCCAGTGTCTAGCCTGTGTCTAGCCTGTGCCTTGCCTGAGACAGGCATGTGCATAGCGTGTGCCTAGCTAGTGTCTAGCCAGTGCCTAGCCTGTGCCTAGCCAGTGTCTAGCCTTTGTCTAGCCTGTGCATAGCCTGTGTCTAGCCTGTGCCTAGCCAGTGTATAGCCTCTGTCTAGCCTGTGTCTAATCTGTTTCTAGCCGGTGTCTAGCCTGTGCCTAGCCTGTGCCTTGCCTGTGACTGGCATGTGCATAGCCTGTGCCTAGCCAGTGTCTAGCCTGTGTCTAGCCTGTGCCTTGCCTGAGACAGGCATGTGCATAGCGTGTGCCTAGCCAGTGTCTAGCCAGTGCCTAGCCTGTGCCTAGCCAGTGTCTAGCCTTTGTCTAGCCTGTGCATAGCCTGTGTCTAGCCTGTGCCTAGCCAGTGTATAGCCTCTGTTTAGCCGGTGTCTAGCCTGTGTCTAGCCTGTGCCTAGCCTGTGCCTAGCCTGTGACTGGCCTGTGCCTAGCCAGTGTCTAGCCTGTGTCTAGCCTGTGCCTTGCCTGTGACTGGCATGTGCATAGCCTGTGCCTAGCCAGAGTCTAGCCTGTGTCTAGCCTGTGCCTAGCCTGAGACAGGCATGTGCATAGCGTGTGCCTAGCCAGTGTCTAGCCAGTGCCTAGCCTGTGCCTAGCCAGTGTCTAGCCTTTGTCAAGCCTGTGCATAGCCTGTGTCTAGCCTGTGCCTAGCCAGTGTAAAGCCTCTGTCTAGCCTGTGTCTAGTCTGTGTCTAGCCGGTGTCTAGCCGGTGTCTAGCCTGTGCCTAGCCTGTGCCTAGCCTGTGACTAGCCTGTGCCTAGCCAGTGTCTAGCCAGTGCCTAGCCTGTGCCTAGCCTGTGCCTAGCCTGTGCTTAGCCTGTGTCTAGCCTGTGTCTAGCCTGTGCCTTGCCTGTGACTGGCATGTGCATAGCCTGTGCCTAGCCAGTGTCTAGCCTGTGTCTAGCCTGTGCCTAGCCTGTGTCTAGCCTGTGTCTAGCCTGTGCCTTGCCTGTGACTGGCATGTGCATGGCCTGTGCCTAGCCAGTGTCTAGCCTGTGTCTAGCCTGTGTCTAGCCTGTGCCTTGCCTGAGACTGGCATGTGCATAGCGTGTGCCTAGCCAGTGTCTAGCCTGTGACTAGCCTGTGCCTAGCTTGTGTCTAGCCTATGTCTAGCCTGTGCCTTGCCTGTGACTGGCATGTGCATAGCCTGTGCCTAGCCAGTGTCTAGCCTGTGTCTAGCCTGTGTCTAGCCTGTGCCTTGCCTGAGACTGGCATGTGCATAGCGTGTGCCTAGCCAGTGTCTAGCCAGTGCCTAGCCTGTGCCTAGCCAGTGTCTAGCCTTTGTCAAGCCTGTGCATAGCCTGTGTCTAGCCTGTGCCTAGCCAGTGTAAAGCCTCTGTCTAGCCTGTGTCTAGTCTGTGTCTTGCCGGTGTCTAGCCGGTGTCTAGCCTGTGCCTAGCCTGTGCCTAGCCTGTGACTAGCCTGTGCCTAGCCAGTGTCTAGCCAGTGCCTAGCCTGTGCCTAGCCTGTGCCTAGCCTGTGCTTAGCCTGTGTCTAGCCTGTGTCTAGCCTGTGCCTTGCCTGTGACTGGCATGTGCATAGCCTGTGCCTAGCCAGTGTCTAGCCTGTGTCTAGCCTGTGCCTAGCCTGTGTCTAGCCTGTGTCTAGCCTGTGCCTTGCCTGTGACTGGCATGTGCATGGCCTGTGCCTAGCCAGTGTCTAGCCTGTGTCTAGCCTGTGCCTAGCCTGTGCCTTGCCTGAGACTGGCATGTGCATAGCGTGTGCCTAGCCAGTGTCTAGCCTGTGACTAGCCTGTGCCTAGCTTGTGTCTAGCCTATGTCTAGCCTGTGCCTTGCCTGTGACTGGCATGTGCATAGCCTGTGCCTAGCCAGTGTCTAGCCTGTGTCTAGCCTGTGTCTAGCCTGTGTCTAGCCTGTGTCTAGCCTGTGCCTTGCCTGAGACTGGCATGTGCATAGCGTGTGCCTAGCCAGTGTCTAGCCAGTGCCTAGCCTGTGCCTAGCCTGTGCCTAGCCTGTGCCTAGCCTGTGCCTAGCCTGTGCCTAGCCTGTGCCTAGCCTGTGCCTAGCCTGTGCCTAGCCTGTGCCTAGCCTGTGCCTAGCCTGTGCCTAGCCTGTGTCTAGCCTGTGTTTAGCTTGTGCCTTGCCTGTGACTGGCATGTGCATAGCGTGTGCCTAGCCAGTGTCTAGCCAGTGCCTAGCCTGTGCCTAGCCAGTGTCTAGCCTTTGTCTAGCCTGTGCATAGCCTGTGTCTAGCCTGTGCCTAGCCAGTGTATAGCCTCTGTCTAGCCTGTGTCTAATCTGTGTCTAGCCGGTGTCTAGCCTGTGTCTAGCCTGTGTCTAGCCTGTGCCTTGCCTGTGACTGGCATGTGCATAGCCTGTGCCTAGCCAGTGTCTAGCCTGTGTCTAGCCTGTGCCTTGCCTGAGACTGGCATGTGCATAGCGTGTGCCTAGCCAGTGTCTAGCCAGTGCCTAGCCTGTGCCTAGCCAGTGTCTAGCCTTTGTCTATCCTGTGCATAGCCTGTGTCTACCCTGTGCCTAGCCAGTGTATAGCCTCTGTCTAGCCGGTGTCTAGCCTGTGTCTAGCCTGTGCCTAGCCTGTGCCTAGCCTGTGACTGGCCTGTGCTTAGCCAGTGTCTAGCCTGTGTCTAGCCTGTGCCAAGCCTGAGACAGGCATGTGCATAGCGTGTGCCTAGCCAGTATCTAGCCAGTGCCTAGCCTGTGCCTAGCCAGTGTCTAGCCTTTGTCTAGCCTGTGCATAGCCTGTGTCTAGCCTGTGCCTAGCCAGTGTAAAGCCTCTGTCTAGTCTGTGTCTAGTCTGTGTCTAGCCGGTGTCTAGCCGGTGTCTAGCCGGTGTCTAGCCTGTGCCTAGCCTGTGCCTAGCCTGTGACTGGCATGTGCCTAGCCAGTGTCTAGCCAGTGCCTAGCCTGTGCCTAGCCTGTGCCTAGCCTGTGTCTAGCCTGTGTCTAGCCTGTGCCTTGCCTGCTGTGGTTTGTATATCCCGTGTTTAGCCAGTGTCTAGCCTGTGTCTAGCCTGTGTCTAGCCTGTGTCTAGCCTGTGCCTTGCCTGTGACTGGCATGTGCATAGCCTGTGCCTAGCCAGTGTCTAGCCTGTGTCTAGCCTGTGCCTTGCCTGAGACTGGCATGTGCATAGCGTGTGCCTAGCCAGTGTCTAGCCAGTGCCTAGCCTGTGCCTAGCCAGTGTCTAGCCTTTGTCTAGCCTGTGTCTAGCCTGTGTCTAGCCTGTGCCTTGCCTGTGACTGGCATGTGCATAGCCTGTGTCTAGCCTGTGCCTTGCCTGTGACTGGCATGTGCATAGCCTGTGCCTAGCCAGTGTCTATCCTGTGTCTAGCCTGTGCCTTGCCTGAGACTGTCATGTGCATAGCGTGTGCCTAGCCAGTGTCTAGCCTGTATCTAGCCTGTGCCTTGCCTGAGACTGGCATGTGCATAGCCTGTGCCTAGCCAGTGTCTAGCTTGTGTCTAGCCTGTGCCTAGCTTGTCTCTAGCCTATGTCTAGCCTGTGCCTTGCCTGTGACTGGCATGTGCATAGCCTGTGCCTAGCCAGTGTCTAGCCTGTGTCTAGCCTGTGTCTAGCCTGTGCCTTGCCTGAGACTGGCATGTGCATAGCGTGTGCCTAGCCAGTGTCTAGCCTGTGACTAGCCTGTGCCTAGCTTGTGTCTAGCCTATGTCTAGCCTGTGCCTTGCCTGTGACTGGCATGTGCATAGCCTGTGCCTAGCCAGTGTCTAGCCTGTGTCTAGCCTGTGTCTAGCCTGTGCCTTGCCTGAGACTGGCATGTGCATAGCGTGTGCCTAGCCAGTGTCTAGCCAGTGCCTAGCCTGTGCCTAGCCAGTGTCTAGCCTTTGTCAAGCCTGTGCATAGCCTGTGTCTAGCCTGTGCCTAGCCAGTGTAAAGCCTCTGTCTAGCCTGTGTCTAGTCTGTGTCTTGCCGGTGTCTAGCCGGTGTCTAGCCTGTGCCTAGCCTGTGCCTAGCCTGTGACTAGCCTGTGCCTAGCCAGTGTCTAGCCAGTGCCTAGCCTGTGCCTAGCCTGTGCCTAGCCTGTGCTTAGCCTGTGTCTAGCCTGTGTCTAGCCTGTGCCTTGCCTGTGACTGGCATGTGCATAGCCTGTGCCTAGCCAGTGTCTAGCCTGTGTCTAGCCTGTGCCTAGCCTGTGTCTAGCCTGTGTCTAGCCTGTGCCTTGCCTGTGACTGGCATGTGCATGGCCTGTGCCTAGCCAGTGTCTGGCCTGTGTCTAGCCTGTGCCTAGCCTGTGCCTTGCCTGAGACTGGCATGTGCATAGCGTGTGCCTAGCCAGTGTCTAGCCTGTGACTAGCCTGTGCATAGCCTGTGTCTAGCCTGTGCCTAGCCAGTGTAAAGCCTCTGTCTAGCCTGTGTCTAGTCTGTGTCTTGCCGGTGTCTAGCCGGTGTCTAGCCTGTGCCTAGCCTGTGCCTAGCCTGTGACTAGCCTGTGCCTAGCCAGTGTCTAGCCAGTGCCTAGCCTGTGCCTAGCCTGTGCCTAGCCTGTGCTTAGCCTGTGTCTAGCCTGTGTCTAGCCTGTGCCTTGCCTGTGACTGGCATGTGCATAGCCTGTGCCTAGCCAGTGTCTAGCCTGTGTCTAGCCTGTGTCTAGCCTGTGTCTAGCCTGTGTCTAGCCTGTGCCTTGCCTGAGACTGGCATGTGCATAGCGTGTGCCTAGCCAGTGTCTAGCCAGTGCCTAGCCTGTGCCTAGCCTGTGCCTAGCCTGTGCCTAGCCTGTGCCTAGCCTGTGCCTAGCCTGTGCCTAGCCTGTGCCTAGCCTGTGCCTAGCCTGTGCCTAGCCTGTGCCTAGCCTGTGCCTAGCCTGTGTCTAGCCTGTGTTTAGCTTGTGCCTTGCCTGTGACTGGCATGTGCATAGCGTGTGCCTAGCCAGTGTCTAGCCAGTGCCTAGCCTGTGCCTAGCCAGTGTCTAGCCTTTGTCTAGCCTGTGCATAGCCTGTGTCTAGCCTGTGCCTAGCCAGTGTATAGCCTCTGTCTAGCCTGTGTCTAATCTGTGTCTAGCCGGTGTCTAGCCTGTGTCTAGCCTGTGTCTAGCCTGTGCCTTGCCTGTGACTGGCATGTGCATAGCCTGTGCCTAGCCAGTGTCTAGCCTGTGTCTAGCCTGTGCCTTGCCTGAGACTGGCATGTGCATAGCGTGTGCCTAGCCAGTGTCTAGCCAGTGCCTAGCCTGTGCCTAGCCAGTGTCTAGCCTTTGTCTATCCTGTGCATAGCCTGTGTCTACCCTGTGCCTAGCCAGTGTATAGCCTCTGTCTAGCCGGTGTCTAGCCTGTGTCTAGCCTGTGCCTAGCCTGTGCCTAGCCTGTGACTGGCCTGTGCTTAGCCAGTGTCTAGCCTGTGTCTAGCCTGTGCCAAGCCTGAGACAGGCATGTGCATAGCGTGTGCCTAGCCAGTATCTAGCCAGTGCCTAGCCTGTGCCTAGCCAGTGTCTAGCCTTTGTCTAGCCTGTGCATAGCCTGTGTCTAGCCTGTGCCTAGCCAGTGTAAAGCCTCTGTCTAGTCTGTGTCTAGTCTGTGTCTAGCCGGTGTCTAGCCGGTGTCTAGCCGGTGTCTAGCCTGTGCCTAGCCTGTGCCTAGCCTGTGACTGGCATGTGCCTAGCCAGTGTCTAGCCAGTGCCTAGCCTGTGCCTAGCCTGTGCCTAGCCTGTGTCTAGCCTGTGTCTAGCCTGTGCCTTGCCTGTGACTGGCATGTGCATAGCCTGTGCTTAGCCAGTGTCTAGCCTGTGTCTAGCCTGTGTCTAGCCTGTGTCTAGCCTGTGCCTTGCCTGTGACTGGCATGTGCATAGCCTGTGCCTAGCCAGTGTCTAGCCTGTGTCTAGCCTGTGCCTTGCCTGAGACTGGCATGTGCATAGCGTGTGCCTAGCCAGTGTCTAGCCAGTGCCTAGCCTGTGCCTAGCCAGTGTCTAGCCTTTGTCTAGCCTGTGTCTAGCCTGTGTCTAGCCTGTGCCTTGCCTGTGACTGGCATGTGCATAGCCTGTGTCTAGCCTGTGCCTTGCCTGTGACTGGCATGTGCATAGCCTGTGCCTAGCCAGTGTCTATCCTGTGTCTAGCCTGTGCCTTGCCTGAGACTGTCATGTGCATAGCGTGTGCCTAGCCAGTGTCTAGCCTGTATCTAGCCTGTGCCTTGCCTGAGACTGGCATGTGCATAGCCTGTGCCTAGCCAGTGTCTAGCTTGTGTCTAGCCTGTGCCTAGCTTGTCTCTAGCCTATGTCTAGCCTGTGCCTTGCCTGTGACTGGCATGTGCATAGCCTGTGCCTAGCCAGTGTCTAGCCTGTGTCTAGCCTGCGTCTAGCCTGTGTCTTGCCTGAGACTGGCATGTGCATAGCGTGTGCCTAGCCAGTGTCTAGCCAGTGTCTAGCCAGTGCCTAGCCTGTGCCTAGCCTGTGGCTAGCCTGTGGCTAGCCTGTGCCTAGCCTATGCCTAGCCTGTGTCTAGCCTGTGTCTAGCCTGTGTCTAGCCTGTGTCCAGCCTGTGTCTAGCCTGTGTCTAGTCTGTGGCTAGCCTGTGCCTAGCCTATCCGTAGCCTGTGTCTAGCCTGTGCCTAGCCTGTGTCTAGCCTGTGTCTAGCCTGTGTTTAGCCTGTGCCTTGCCTGTGACTGGCATGTGCATAGCCTGTGCCTAACCAGTGTCTAGCCTGTGTCTAGCCTGTGCCTAGCCTGTGTCTAGCCTGTGTTTAGCCTGTGCCTTGCCTGTGACTGGCATGTGCATAGCCTGTGCTTAGCCAGTGTCTAGCCTGTGTCTAGCCTGTGCCTTGCCTGAGACTGGCATGTGCATAGCGTGTGCCTAGCCAGTGTCTAGCCAGTGCCTTGCCTGTGCCTAGCCAGTGTCTAGCCTTTGTCTAGCCAGTGTCTAGCCTGTGCCTTGCCTGTGCTTAGCCTGTGTCTAGCCTGTGTCTAGCCTGTGCCTTGCCTGTGACTGGCATGTGCAGAGCCTATGCCTAGCCAGTGTCTAGCCTGTGTAAAGCCTGTGCCTAGCCAGTGTATAGCCTCTGTCTAGCCGGTTTCTATCCTGTGTCTAGCCTGTGCCTAGCCTGTGCCTAGCCTGTGCCTAGCCTGTGCCTAGCCTTTGACTGGCCTGTGCCTAGCCAGTGTCTAGCCTGTGTCTATCCTGTGCCTTGCCTGAGACTGGCATGTGCATAGCGTGTGCCTAGCCAGTGTCTAGCCAGTGCCTAGCCTGTGCCTAGCCAGTGTCTAGCCTTTGTCTATCCTGTGCATAGCCTGTGTCTAGCCTGTGCCTAGCCAGTGTATAGCCTCTGTCTAGCCGGTGTCTAGCCTGTGTCTAGCCTGTGCCTAGCCTGTGCCTAGCCTGTGACTGGCCTGTGCCTAGCCAGTGTCTAGCCTGTGTCTAGCCTGTGCCTTGCCTGTGACTGGCATGTGCATAGCCTGTGCCTAGCCAGTGTCTAGCCTGTGTCTAGCCTGTGCCTAGCCTGAGACAGGCATGTGCATAGCGTGTGCCTAGCCAGTGTCTAGCCAGTGCCTAGCCTGTGCCTAGCCAGTGTCTAGCCTTTGTCTAGCCTGTGCATAGCCTGTGTCTAGCCTGTGCCTAGCCTGTGTCTAGTCTGTGTCTAGCCGGTGTCTAGCCGGTGTCTAGCCTGTTCCTAGCCTGTGCCTAGCCTGTGACTGGCCTGTGCCTTGCCAGTGTCTAGCCAGTGCCTAGCCTGTGCCTAGCCTGTGCCTAGCCTGTGTCTAGCCTGTGTCTAGCCTGTGCCTTGCCTGTGACTGGCATGTGCATAGCCTGTGCCTAGCCAGTGTCTAGCCTGTGTCTAGCCTGTGTCTAGCCTGTGTCTAGCCTGTGCCTTGCCTGAGACTGACATGTGCATAGCGTGTGCCTAGCCAGTGTCAAGCCAGTGTAAAGCCTTTGCCTAGCCAGTGTATAGCCTCTGTCTAGCCGGTTTCTATCCTGTGTCTAGCCTGTGCCTAGCCTGTGCCTAGCCTGTGACTGGCCTGTGCCTAGCCAGTGTCTAGCCTGTGTCTATCCTGTGCCTTGCCTGTGACTGGCATGTGCATAGCCTGTGCCCAGCCAGTGTCTAGCCTGTGTCTAGCCTGTGCCTAGCCTGAGACAGGCATGTGCATAGCGTGTGCCTAGCCAGTGTCTAGCCAGTGCCTAGCCTGTGCCTAGCCAGTGTCTAGCCTTTGTCTAGCCTGTGCATAGCCTGTGTCTAGCCTGTGCCTAGCCAGTGTAAAGCCTCTGTCTAGCCTGTGTCTAGTCTGTGTCTAGCCGGTGTCTAGCCGGTGTCTAGCCTGTGCCTAGCCTGTGCCTAGCCTGTGACTGGCCTTTGCCTAGCCAGTGCCTAGCCTGTGCCTAGCCAGTGTCTAGCCTTTGTCTAGCCTGTGCATAGCCTGTGTCTAGCCTGTGCCTAGCCAGTGTAAAGCCTCTGTCTAGCCTGTGTCTAGTCTGTGTCTAGCCGGTGTCTAGCCGGTGTCTAGCCTGTGCCTAGCCTGCGCCTAGCCTGTGTCTAGCCTGTGTCTAGCCTGTGCCTTGCCTGTGACTGGCATGTGCATAGCCTGTGCCTAGCCAGTGTCTAGCCTGTGTCTAGCCTGTGCCTAGCCTGTGTCTAGCCTGTGTCTAGCCTGTGCCTTGCCTGTGACTGGCATGTGCATAGCCTGCGCCTAGCCAGTGTCTAGCCTGTGTCTAGCCTGTGTCTAGCCTGTGCCTTGCCTGTGACTGGCATGTGCATAGCCTGTGCCTAGCCAGTGTCTAGCCAGTGCCTAGCCTGTGCCTAGCCAGTGTCAAGCCTTTGTCTAGCCTGTGCATAGCCTGTGTCTAGCCTGTGCCTAGCCAGTGCCTTGCCTGTGACTGGCATGTGCATAGCCTGTGCCTAGCCAGTGTCTAGCCTCTGTCTAGCCTGTGCCTTGCCTGAGACTGGCATGTGCATAGCGTGTGCCTAGCCAGTGTCTAGCCAGTGCCTAGCCTGTGCCTAGCCTGTGCCTAGACTGTGCCTAGCCTGTGCCTAGCCTGTGTCTAGCCTGTGTCTAGCCTGTTCCTTGCCTGTGACTGGCATGTGCATAGCCTGTGCCTAGCCAGTGTCTATCCTGTGTCTAGTCTGTGCCTAGCCTGTGTCTAGCCTGTGCCTTGCCTGTGACTGGCATGTGCATAGCCTGTGCCTAGCCAGTGTCTAGCCTGTGTCTAGCCTGTGCCTTGCCTGAGACTGGCATGTGCATAGCGTGTGCCTAGTCAATGTCTAGCCAGTGTTTAGCCTGTGCCTAGCCAGTGTCTAGCCTTTGTCTAGCCAGTGTCTAGCCTTTGTCTAGCCTGTGCCTTGCCTGTGGCTAGCCTGTGTCTAGCCTGTGTCTAGCCTGTGCCTTGCCTGTGACTGGCATGTGCATAGCCTATGCCTAGCCAATGTCTAGCCTGTGTCTAGCCTGTGCCTTGCCTGAGACAGGCATGTGCATAGCGTGTGCCTAGGCAGTGTCTAGCCAGTGCCTAGCCTGTGCCTAGCCAGTCTCGAGCCTTTGTCTAGCCTGTGCATAGACTGTGTCTAGCCTGTGCCTGGCCAGTGTATAGCCTCTGTCTAGCCTGTGTCTAGTCAGTGTCTAGCCGGTGTCTAGCCGGTGTCTAGCCGGTGTCTAGCCTGTGCCTAGCCTGTGCCTAGCCTGTGACTGGCCTGTGCCTAGCCTGTGACTAGCTTGTGCCTAGCCAGTGCCTAGCCTGTGCCTAGCCTGTGCCTAGCCTGTGCCTAGCCTGTGGCTAGCCTGTGCCTAGCCTATGCCTAGCCTGTGTCTAGCCTGTGTCTAGCCTGTGTATAGCCTGTGTCTAGCCTGTGTCTAGCCTGTGTCTAGCCTGTGTCTAGCCTGTGTCTAGCCTGTGTCTAGCCTGTGTCTAGCCTGTGTCTAGCCTGTGTCTAGCCTCTGTCTAGCCTGTGTCTAGCCTGTGTCTAGCCTGTTTCTAGCCTGTGTCTAGCCTGTGTCTAGCCTGTGTCTAGCCTGTGTCTAGCCTGTGTCTAGCCTGTGTCTAGCCTGTACCTAGCCTGTGTCTAGCCTGTGTCTAGCCTGTGTCTAGCTTGTGTCTAGCCTTTGTCTAGCCTGTGCCTAGCCTGTGTCTAGCCTGTGTCTAGCCTGTGCCTAGCCTGTGCCTAGACTGTGCCTAGCCTGTGCCTAGCCTGTGCCTAGCCTGTGCCTAGCCTGTGCCTAGCCTGTGTCTAGCCTGTGTTTAGCCTGTGCCTTGCCTGTGACTGGCATGTGCATAGCGTGTGCCTAGCCAGTGTCTAGCCAGTGCCTAGCCTGTGCCTAGCCAGTGTCTAGCCTGTGTCTAGCCTGTGCCTTGCCTGAGACAGGCATGTGCATAGCGTTTGCCTAGCCAGTGTCTAGCCAGTGCCTAGCCTGTGCCTAGCCACTGTCTAGCCTTTGTCTAGCCTGTGCATAGCCTGTGTCTAGCCTGTGCCTAGCCAGTGTATAGCCTCTGTCTAGCCTGTGTCTAATCTGTGTCTAGCCGGTGTCTAGCCTGTGCCTAGCCTGTGCCTTGCCTGTGACTGGCATGTGCATAGCCTGTGCCTAGCCAGTGTCTAGCCTGTGTCTAGCCTGTGCCTTGCCTGAGACAGGCATGTGCATAGCGTGTGCCTAGCCTGTGTCTAGCCTGTGCCTAGCCTGTGCCTAGCCTGTGACTGGCCTGTGCCTAGCCAGTGTCTAGCATGTGTCTAGCCTGTGCCTTGCCTGTGACTGGCATGTGCATAGCCTGTGCCTAGCCAGTGTCTAGCCTGTGTCTAGCCTGTGCCTAGCCAGTGTCTAGCCTTTGTCTAGCCTGTGCATAGCCTGTGCCTAGCCAGTGTAAAGCCTCTGTCTAGCCTGTGTCTAGTCTGTGTCTAGCCGGTGTGTAGCCGGTGTCTAACCTGTGCCTAGCCTGTGCCTAGCCTGTGACTGGCATGTGCCTAGCCAGTGTCTAGCCCGTGCCTAGCCCGTGCCTAGCCTGTGCCTAGCCTGTGCCTAGCCTGTGTCTAGCCTGTGTCTAGCCTGTGCCTTGCCAGTGACTGTCATGTGCATAGCCTGTGCCTAGCCTGTGTCTAGCCTGTGTCTAGCCTGTGTCTAGCCTGTGCCTTGCCTGTGACTGGCATGTGCATAGCCTGTGCCTAGCCAGTGTCTAGCCTGTGTCTAGCCTGTGCCTTGCCTGAGACTGGCATGTGCATAGCGTGTGCCTAGCCAGTGTCTAGCCAGTGCCTAGCCTGTGCCTAGCCAGTGCCTAGCCTTTGTCTAGCCTGTGTCTAGCCTGTGTCTAGCCTGTGCCTTGCCTGTGACTGGCATGTGCATAGCCTGTGCCTAGCCTGTGCCTAGCCTGTGCCTAGCCTGTGCCTAGCCTGTGCCTAGCCTGTGCCTAGCCTGTGCCTAGCCTGTGCCTAGCCTGTGTCTAGCCTGTGTCTAGCCTGTGCCTTGTCTGTGACTGGCATGTACATAGCCTATGCCTAGCCAGTGTCTAGCCTGTGTCTAGCCTGTGCCTAGCCTGTGTCTAGCCTGTGTCTAGCCTGTGCCTTGCCTGTGACTGGCATGTGCATAGCCTGTGCCTAGCCAGTGTCTAGCCTGTGTCTAGCCTGTGCCTTGCCTGAGACTGGCATGTGCATAGCGTGTGCCTAGCCAGTGTCTAGCCAGTGCCTAGCCAGTGCCTAGCCTGTGCCTAGCCAGTGTCCAGCCTTTGTCTAGCCAGTGCCTAGCCTGTGCCTTGACTGTGCCTAGCCTGTGTCTAGCCTGTGTCTAGCCTGTGCCTTGCCTGTGACTGGCATGTGCATAGCCTATGCCTAGCCAGTGTCTAGCCTGTGTCTAGCCTGTGCCTTGCCTGAGACAGGCATGTGCATAGCGTGTGCCTAGGCAGTGTCTAGCCAGTGCCTAGGCTGTGCCTAGCTAGTGTCTAGCCTTTGTCTAGCCTGAGCATAGCCTGTGCCTAGCCTGTGCCTAGCCAGTGTATAGCCTCTGTCTAGCCTGTGTCTAGTCAGTGTCTAGCCGGTGTCTAGCCGGTGTCTAGCCTGTGCCTTGCCTGAGACTGGCATGTGCATAGCCTGTGCCTAGCCAGTGTCTAGTCTGTGTCTAGCCTTTGTCTAGCCTGTGCCTAGCCTGTGTCTAGCCTGTGTCTAGCCTGTGTCTAGCCTGTTTCTAGCCTGTGTCTAGCCTGTGTCTAGCCTGTGTCTAGCTTGTGTCTAGCCTGTGTCTAGCCTGTGTCTAGCCTGTGTCTAGCCTGTGCCTAGCCTGTGTCTAGCCTGTGTCTAGCCTATGTCTAGCCTGTGTCTAGGCTGTATCTATCCTGTTTCTAGCCTGTGTCTAGCCTGTGTCTAGCCTGTGTCTAGCTTGTGTCTAGCCTGTGTCTAGCCTGTGTCTAGCCTGTGCCTAGCCTGTGTCTAGCCTGTGTCTAGCCTGTGTCTAGCCTGTTTCTAGCCTGTGTCTAGCCTGTGTCTAGCCTGTGTCTAGCCTGTGCCTAGCCAGTGTCTAGCCTGTGTCTAGCCTGTGTCTTGCCTGTGACTGGCATGTGACTGGCATGTGCATAGCGTGTGCCTAGCCAGTGTCTAGCCTGTGTCTAGCCTGTGCCTTGCCTGAGACTGGCATGTGCATAGCCTGTGCCTAGCCAGTGTCTAGTCTGTGTCTAGCCTTTGTCTAGCCTGTGCCTAGCCTGTGTCTAGCCTGTGTCTAGCCTGTTTCTAGCCTGTGTCTAGCCTGTGTCTAGCCTGTGTCTAGCTTGTGTCTAGCCTGTGTCTAGCCTGTGTCTAGCCTGTGTCTAGCCTGTGTCTAGCCTGTGTCTAGCCTGTTTCTAGCCTGTGTCTAGCCTGTGTCTAGCCTGTGCCTAGCCAGTGTCTAGCCTGTGTCTAGCCTGTGCCTTGCCTATGACTGGCATGTGACTGGCATGTGCATAGCCTGTGCCAAGCCAGTGTCTAGCCTGTGCCTTGCCTGAGACTGGCATGTGCATAGCGAGTGCCTAGCCAGTGTCTAGCCTGTGTCTAGCCTGTGCCTTGCCAGAGACTGGCATGTGCATAGCGTGTGCCTAGCCAGTGTCTAGCCTGTGTCTAGCCTGTGCCTTGCCTGAGACAGGCATGTGCATAGCGTGTGCCTAGCCAGTGTCTATCCAGTGCCTAGCCTGTGCCTAGCCTGTGCCTAGCCTGTGTCTAGCCTGTGTCTAGCCTGTGCGTTGCCTGTGACTGGCATGTGCATAGCCTGTGCCTAGCCTGTGTCTAGGCTGTGTCTAGCCTGTGCCTAGCCTGTGTCTAGCCTGTGTCTAGCCTGTGCCTTGCCTGTGACTGGCATGTGCATAGCCAGTGCCTAGCTAGTGTCTAGCCTGTGCCTTGCCTGAGACTGGCATGTGCATAGCGTGTGCCTAGCCAGTGCCTAGCCAGTGTCTAGCCAGTGTCTAGCCAGTGTCTAGCCAGTGTCTAGCCAGTGCCTAGCCTGTGTCTAGCCTGTGTCTAGCCTGTGCCTAGCCTGTGTCTAGCCTGTGTCTAGCCTGTGCCTTGCCTGTGACTGGCATGTGCATAGCCTGTGCCTAGCCAGTGTCTAGCCTGTGTCTAGCCTGTGCCTTGCCTGAGACTGGCATGTGCATAGCGTGTGCCTAGCCAGTGTCTAGCCAGTGTCTAGCCAGTGTCTAGCCAGTGCGTAGCCTGCGCCTAGCCAGTGTCTAGCCTTTGTCTAGCCAGTGCCTAGCCTGTGCCTAGCCTGTGCCTAGCCTGTGTCTAGCCTGTGTCTAGCCTGTGCCTTGCCTGTGACTGGCATGTGCATAGCCTATGCCTAGCCAGTGTCTAGCCTGTGTCTAGCCTGTGCCTTGCCTAAGACAGGCATGTGAAAAGCGTGTGCCTAGGCAGTGTCTAGCCAGTGCCTAGCCTGTGCCTAGCCAGTGTCTAGCCTTTGTCTAGTCTGTGCCAAGCCAGTGTCTAGCCTGTGCCTAGCCAGTGTATAGCCTCTGTCTAGCCTGTGTCTAGTCAGTGTCTAGCCGGTGTCTAGCGGATGTCTAGCCTGTGACTAGCTTGTGCCTAGCCAGTGCCTAGCCTGTGCCTAGCCTGTGCCTAGCCTGTGGCTAGCCTGTGCCTAGCCTATGCCTAGCCTGTGTCTAGCCTGTGTCTAGCCTGTGTCTAGCCTGTGTCTAGCCTGTGTCCAGCCTGTGTCTAGCCTGTGTCTATCCTGTGTCTAGTCAGTGTCTAGCCGGTGTCTAGCCGGTGTCTAGCATGTGCCTTGCCTGAGACTGGCATGTGCATAGCCTGTGCCTAGCCAGTGTCTAGCCTGTGCCTTGCCTGTGACTGGCATGTGCATAGACTGTGTCTAGCCTGTGTCTAGCCTGTCTCTAGCCTGTGTCTAGCCTGTGCCTTGCCTGAGACTGGCATGTGCATAGCGTGTGCCTAGCAAGAGTCTAGCCTGTGTCTAGCCTGTGCCTTGCCTGAGACTGGCATGTGCATAGCCTGTGCCTAGCCAGTGTCTAGTCTGTGTCTAGCCTGTGCCTAGCCTGTGTCTAGCCTATGTCTAGCCTGTGCATAGCGTGTGCCTAGCCAGAGTCTAGCCTGTGTCTAGCCTGTGCCTTGCCTGAGACTGGCATGTGCATAGCCTGTGCCTAGCCAGTGTCTAGTCTGTGTCTAGCCTGTGCCTAGCCTGTGTCTAGCCTATGTCTAGCCTGTGCCTTGCCTGTGACTGGCATGTGCATAGCCTTTGCCTAGCCAGTGTCTAGCCTGTGTCTAGCCTGTGTCTAGCCTGTGCCTTGCCTGAGACTGGCATGTGCATAGCGTGTGCCTAGCCAGTGTCTAGCCAGTGCCTAGCCTGTGCCTAGCCTGTGCCTAGCCTGTGCCTAGCCTGTGCCTAGCCTGTGCCTAGCCTGTGCCTAGCCTGTGCCTAGCCTGTGCCTAGCCTGTGCCTAGCCTGTGCCTAGCCTGTGCCTAGCCTGTGCCTAGCCTGTGCCTAGCCTGTGCCTAGCCTGTGTCTAGCCTGTGTCTAGCCTGTGCCTTGTCTGTGACTGGCATGTACATAGCCTATGCCTAGCCAGTGTCTAGCCTGTGTCTAGCCTGTGCCTAGCCTGTGTCTAGCCTGTGTCTAGCCTGTGCCTTGCCTGTGACTGGCATGTGCATAGCCTGTGCCTAGCCAGTGTCTAGCCTGTGTCTAGCCTGTGCCTTGCCTGAGACTGGCATGTGCATAGCGTGTGCCTAGCCAGTGTCTAGCCAGTGCCTAGCCAGTGCCTAGCCTGTGCCTAGCCAGTGTCCAGCCTTTGTCTAGCCAGTGCCTAGCCTGTGCCTTGACTGTGTGCCTAGCCTGTGTCTAGCCTGTGTCTAGCCTGTGCCTTGCCTGTGACTGGCATGTGCATAGCCTATGCCTAGCCAGTATCTTGCCTGTTTGTGCCGGGGGGTGGGTAGCCAGGTTTTGGCCTGGCGTTTGCTTTTGTCTATTCTTTTGTTCTTGTGTGTCGGTTGCTACTTTCCCTGTACCTTGTTTTTGCCTTTTCTTTGCCTTGTCTTTTTTTGTTCGTGGGTGGTTGTTTCCTGTGTGTGGCCTGGGCTTTGCCTGGGGGTCTAGCGTGTGTTTAGCCTGTTGTCTGTCGGTGTCTTGTCTTTGGCTTGGCTTTGTCTAGCCTGTGCCTAAGCCTGTGTCTAGCCTGTGTCTAGCCTGTTTCTAGCCTGTGTCTAGCCTGTGTCTAGCCTGTGTCTAGCTTGTGTCTAGCCTGTGTCTAGCCTGTGTCTAGCCTGTGTCTAGCCTGTGTCTAGCCTGTGTCTAGCCTGTGTCTAGCCTATGTCTAGCCTGTGTCTAGGCTGTGTCTAGCCTGTTTCTAGCCTGTGTCTAGCCTGTGTCTAGCCTGTGTCTAGCTTGTGTCTAGCCTGTGTCTAGCCTGTGTCTAGCCTGTGCCTAGCCTGTGTCTAGCCTGTGTCTAGCCTGTGTCTAGCCTGTTTCTAGCCTGTGTCTAGCCTGTGTCTAGCCTGTGTCTAGCCTGTGCCTAGCCAGTGTCTAGCCTGTGTCTAGCCTGTGTCTTGCCTGTGACTGGCATGTGACTGGCATGTGCATAGCGTGTGCCTAGCCAGTGTCTAGCCTGTGTCTAGCCTGTGCCTTGCCTGAGACTGGCATGTGCATAGCCTGTGCCTAGCCAGTGTCTAGTCTGTGTCTAGCCTTTGTCTAGCCTGTGCCTAGCCTGTGTCTAGCCTGTGTCTAGCCTGTTTCTAGCCTGTGTCTAGCCTGTGTCTAGCCTGTGTCTAGCTTGTGTCTAGCCTGTGTCTAGCCTGTGTCTAGCCTGTGTCTAGCCTGTGTCTAGCCTGTGTCTAGCCTGTTTCTAGCCTGTGTCTAGCCTGTGTCTAGCCTGTGTCTAGC